>QFDY01002570.1:0-107110 GCA_003315925.1 Lactarius sp. MG121
TCAAAGAACTAGACCGTCATCGAAAGATCTGGAACATTGACGGCACGCACAACAAAGGGGGCAAGATTACCCATTGCGTGGACCTAGAAGTACAAACCAAAGGAGTCGTCAAAGAAATGCGATTCCTGGTAACCGACGTGGGAGGAGAAGACATAATATTGGGGTACCCATGGCTGGCAACCTTCCAACCCAACATCCAATGGGCGACGGCTACGCTTAACAAAGCTGAGTATCCAGTTGTCCTCCGCACCGTCAACCCCACAAAACCACGAATAGATCCGGTCATAGCACGACTTGTACTCGAAAAGCTACTACTCCCCAACAAGCAGAAAATTGAAGAGCAACTGCGACGGGAATGTGACCTCGAAGACACTCATCTACGCACAACGATGTCGACCGAGATGGCTATAGAAGCCAAGCAGTACACGGAAAAGAAAGCGGTCCCAGAAGAATACCAACGACACGTCAAGATCTTTAGCGAGGAAGAATCCAATCGCTTCCCACTGTCGAAACCCTGGGATCACGCAATTGACTTCAAACCAAACGCACCGGACACGATCAACTGCAAGATCTATCCAATGAGTCAGACGGAAGACAAGGCACTCAAGGAATGGATCGACGAACAACTGGCCAAAGGGTATATCAGACCCTCTAAATCCCCGTACGCATCATCCTTCTTCTTCATCCAAAAGAAGGATGGAAAGCTACGCCCTGTACAGGACTACCGGAATATCAACAACTGGACGATACGCAACCAATACCCCCTCCCGCTCATCCCGGAACTTATCGCAGACCTAAGCGGAGCATTCATATTCACCAAACTGGACATTCGTTGGGGCTACAACAACGTAAGGATCAAAGAGGGAGACCAGGAAAAGGCCGCGTTCAAAACGAAATACGGACTCTTCGAACCAACGGTAATGTTTTTCGGGCTAACCAACTCTCCGGCGACCTTCCAAACCATGATGAATGAGATCTGCAAAGATCTTATCGCGTACCACGAGACAAAAGGTGTAACGTCTACCACAGACGTTCGTCTGACTTAGACGCTGTTGTGGCGTGGGTTCCCTCGGGGATGGAATCTGTGATTGTCTGAGTGCTCCGGAAAGATTGCGGGATGCGGCCAATATGTGCCTGTGGAATCCCTATAGGTGTATAACGTCTCTTCGATAGGAACGTTGGGTGGTGGACTGGGGACCTTGTGAATGTACTCCCACTCGAGGTTGTCGACGATGTAGTAACAATGAGTAGGGCGAGCGGTGCGGGAGTTGAGGTATTCGAAGACGAGGTGACACATGGTACCAGGCGGGTAAGTCACGGTCGGCTGATCTACCATTCACGGCGGAAGATGGAGATGAGGTCACGGGGATCCCTTCTTGGTCGCGGAGGGATATGCCGGAGCTAGTTCACTTAGGGACGTCGCGAGTCCCTAGCACAGAGGGCGAGTAGAAGATGTGGTAATTGAAGAAGACCAAGATGGGGATCCTGGTCCGTACTACTATGAGCTTAAATGCAAGTAAGGGAGTCAGTTCCAGCTCCGCTCGAACTCGTAGCTAACCAATAGCGTAAGTAGCGTATCCTAATAATAGAATGCGCAGTCGTTATCATAACTCGAAACACGTACAACAATAAGAGAGATCAGTCAGCAAGCCTAATCACTATCACATACAACAATAGTGAGCATCAGTCATCCAAACACGAGGCAACATGATCCGAAGTCCATGACACATTACTCCTGACATACCGAGTCATCGCGAGTACGTCAGAGTTCACAACTGGGCCGGGCAGTCCGAGAACGAAACGTAACAAAAGGTACGATCATCAGAGTATACATGGACGACATAGGCATAGCAACCCGATCCACGGAACAAGCACACATCGATGCGGTACACGATATCCTGGACTTACTGGAGGAAAACGATCTATTCCTCAAACCGGAAAAATGCATCTTCCACGCACCAAGCATCGATTACCTGGGGGTAATCATTGAAAAGGGGGTGACACGCATGGACCCCGTCAAAATTTCCGGAATCAAAGATTGGCCAAACCCCAAAAACGTCAAACAGGTGCGATCGTTCCTAGGTTTCTGTAACTTCTACCGCGCTTTCATCCGAAATTTTGCCACACACGCTCGCCCCCTTAACAAACTTACACGAAAGGACACGGAATGGACATGGACAACAACGGAACAAGAAGCGTTCGACAAAATCAAGAAGCTCGTCACGGAAGAACCAGTTCTCACACACGCCAAACTAGAAGATCAATTCGAACTTGAAGTAGACGCCTCAGGATTCGCAGTAGGAGCAGTACTGCTCCAACGCAAAGAGGATGGCAAGAGACACCCTATCGCGTATTATTCAAACACCCTCAGTACAGCAGAACGGAACTACGATATCTACGATCTCGAACTTCTAGCGATTGTCAAGGCACTTCGGAACTGGCGCCACTACCTGGCAGGATCTCCCCATAAGATCAAAGTATTCTCGGACCACATGAACCTTCAGTATTGGCGCTCCCCGCAAAAGATCAGTCACCGGGTAGCACGGGAAGTACTAGAACTCTCTGAGTATGACATCGAGATTCACCACATCAAAGGAACGGCAAACGGAAGAGCCGATGCCCTATCTAGACGCCCGGATTATGATCAAGGAGAAGGAGACAACGACCAAGTCACGGTACTACCCAATGATATCTTCGTCAGGGCCGCAGCAATAGATACGACGGAAGATCCCCTTCGAATCAACGCCACCATATCAGTACAAGAAATGGAAAAGACGAATCCGATATACGCCCAAGACGATGACAAACTCCGTCCTTGGATAGACCCACACGGACTCAAGAAGATCGAAGGCACATGGTACAAAGATGGACGCCGAGTGGTCACGGGAGGGCTCCTTGAGAAACGAGAGCTTATCAAGAACCACCACGACCCTCCAGTATATGGACATCCGGGAATCAGCCGAACTATCAAACTTGTGGAATGATACTACTGGTGGCCGGGCCTGAGGAACGAAGTCATGGACTATGTCAAAGGATGCGCCGACTGTCAAAGAATTAAGGTCAACACCAGGGCCAACAAAGCACCACTACGCCCAATATTCCCAAAACCCGAAGCTATGCCATTTGAAACCATCGCGCTTGATTTCATCACTAAACTTCCCGAAGCACAGGGTTGTGACACGATCCTTACGATAACGGACCACGACTGTACAAAGATGTCCCTTTTTATTCCATGCCAAGAAGAAATATCGGCAGAAGGAACAGCCGTGTTGTACGTCAAACACGTATTCCCTCGATTCGGGCTACCCGGGAAAATAATCAGCGACCGAGACCCGCGGTTCGCATCCAAGTTCACCCGAGAACTATGCAAAATCCTAGGCATCGAACAGAACATCTCCACGGCATATCACCCGCGCACCGACGGACAATCAGAACGCACTAACCAGTGGCTGGAACAATATCTGCGATTCTGGGTCAACGAACGACAGGATGACTGGATCCACTACCTCCCCATGGCTGAGTTTACGCATAACAACTGGCCCAGTGAAACCACTAAAGAATCTCTGTTCCAGCTCCTCATGGGATACAATCCACGCGCTGATTGGACCGATAGGCCATCGCCAATTCCGCAAGTGGCGCTCAGGGTCAAACAATTCAAGGAACTCCGACAGCGCGCGCAGTCACTGATGATCAAAGCGCAGCAAGGGTGGATCAAGGCCAAAGATACGCCCAAGTTCCAAATTGGAGATCAAGTGTGGCTAGAAGGACGCCACTTACGCACCCACCAACCAACAGCAAAACTAGCGGCAAGACGCCACGGCCCATTTAAGGTCGCTCAGGTGATGTCCGCAGTCAATTACCGCTTAGAACTTCCCATGCAGTGGCAGATCCACCCAGTGTTCCATGTGGACCTTCTGACGCCTTATCGCGAGACACCCACGCACGGACCAAACTATCAGCGCCCACCACCAGATCTAGTTGGAGGCGAGGAAGAGTACGAGGTCGAGAAGATTCTGGACTCTCGGCGATTCGGCAGAAGTCGCAAGCTACAGTATTTGGTCAAATGGAAGGGATACCCAGACTCGGACAATCAGTGGGTAGACAAAGATGACATATTCGCAGACGATGCAATTCGGGAATTCAAAAATTCCAACCCCGCCCGTGAAGCACATATAAGCATGGGGGAATCCCAAGAGACGTCCCCATCTCCTTCCTTCACTTCACTCCCCACTTATGAGGCCCTCTTCCCCAGTCAACTTCCGCTATGTCGTCAACGAGGAGCTATCCACACCTTACCGAGTACAGTCCACGCCATCGTCACCCCTGTCGGCTACCCTCGCCCTTCACCAACGAGGAAGTCGTCCTCCTTCCCCCGGGACATCCCCAGTTCCTTCGCCGACCCCCACTGTTTATTCCGAGAGCAACCAGCCCAACTATCTCGGAGACCACTACGTCCCGACCAGAGCGCCCACTCCAGCGGGCGACGAACAAGGGTACGTACCCAGCCGACCAGCATCCCCGTCGGGACCCGACGAAGGTGGGGACCCGTACGACCCAGCGGAACGTCTCGAGGCGCATCAGTATCTACGTTACGCCACCCATCTCACCACGACACACTCGGAAACCCCCCTGCTTTGCGGACCCACCGGGGAAGCTATCACACTACCGACGCCACATCCACCCGCGCTTCGCCGCGATTCGGAGGAGGAATCTGTGCAGGAGGCCGAGAGTCGTGCAGAGACACCCCCTCCCAGGGGGTATCAGTTCAACAGGGGAGTCCATTACATTCCCTTTCAGATTCAAGACGCTCAAGAACGTCTTTGGCCGGCCCAGTATACTCAGCTCATCCTCACCGCCGACCCCTTCGTTCTGGCCTTCAGGGCCGGATGCAACCAGCAGTACGGGAAGCCTGTTCACGCGGTCCCCTACTACGACGAACAGTCCTCTGCCCCCGCTTACACCGACGATGACCTCACGTTCCTGCTCTCCGATGCAGGACTAGTCGACTCGGTCGACCAGGCGCTCCTTCACATGAAGGACGCGACGCTCATGGCCGAGGTCCACCGGTACCGCTGCATGACGCTGGGATGGCGGGCGCAACAACATCGGTTGGTGGCAGAGCAGATGAAACTGGAGCGCATAGAGATCGAGCGCAACAGGTGCGTTGCCCGACTTCAGCGAGCGCACGCGGTGGACCGCATCGAGAATGTGAGGGCGTCACTTCACCGAGGACCCAAGGCGAGTCAGGACGCGGAGGAGATAGCCCGGATCAGGGCTTTGCGCGAGGTCGGCACTAACCCCCTTGCCATCATGCGTGGTCAAGCTGGGGCTTGACACTGAAAAGGGGGTGATGTTATGTTTCGTTCTTGGACTGCCCGGACCGGTTGTGGACTCTGACGCGTTCGTGATGACTCGACGCGTTAGCAGTAATATGTCATGGACTTCAGATCTTACCACCTCGTGTTGTGCTGACTGATGACCCCCCATTGTTGTACGTGATCGTGATTAGGTTTGCTGACTGATGCCCTATTGTTGTACGTGTTTTGGATTACGACGACGACTGCGCATTCTATTATTAGATTACGCTACTTACGCTATTGGCTACCTACGAGTTCGAGCGGAGCTGGAACTAGCTCCCTTACTTGTATTTAAGTTCGTAGTACGACAGACCAGGATCCCCATCTTGGTCTTCTTCAATTACCACCAGTTCTACTCGTCTTCTGTGCTAAGGACTTGAGGTGTCCTTAAGTGAACTAGCTCCGGCATATCCCATCGTGACCAAGAGGGGATCCCTGTGACTTCGTCTCCACTTTCCTTCGTGAATGGTAGACTCGCCAACCGTAACTTACCCACCCAGTACCATGTGTCATCTCGTCTTCGAATACCTCAACCCTCGCACCGCTCGTCCCACTCACTGCTACTACATCGTCGACAACCTCGAGTGGGAGTATATCCGCAAGGTTCCAAGTCCACCCCCGAACGTCCCCATCCAAGAGACGTTATACACCTACAGGGATTCTACAGGTTTCACCCCCGAGGGAACCCACGTCGCAACAGCGTCTAAGTCAGACCAACGTCTGTGGTAGACGTTACAATTACGGTAGTTAGGATACGTACTATACTGGGCGCAATTCGCCTCTGAGCAAAAAGAAGTCTCATGACTAAGTCGAAGTGGTAATTTATGTCAGGCGTATGTAAAAATGCGATATTGTGGATGCCTGTACTCATCACTTTTGTGCTTCCGGACATGGTGGGGCCATAGGGTATATAATGCCTCCTATGGGGAGGGAGGCGAATACAGATTCACACACTCTCTCACTTGTGCACCCTCTCCACTCTATAGTCGCTCAACCTACTCAAAGGTGAGGACACCATTCCTGATAGCTGCGTGCATTGCTGCGCTTCAGGTTATGGGCCCTGCTACAGGGTTTGCCATTGCGCTCTTTGATAGAGCTGCACCTTGGTCACCGCCCACCACGGTGTCACCTTTGAAAAGAGGGGACCCGTGTGGTTGTAGGGCACTAGACCTTAAGGAGGCTCCCTGGCTACTAGCAACCCAATATTGTACTCTAGAGGAGTACACAGACCAGACTGCTCACCTACCTAAACAAGGCCATGTGAACAACCTCAATTAAGTTTGAGGCGCTGCACATGACAACCTTGGGGTGATGTCGAGCAGTTCTATATCGGCTAGAGCGGCTATCCGGCAGACTGCAAAAACCGGTACAATGTTATAGTATTGACCTTCGGGTCATATATGGGACTAATATTGGCTTTTCATCTCGCTCAGTATTGTTATTATTGTAATGCAATGCTGACGTCCTTAAAGCCAACAGATCTATACTACCATGTTGTCCCAACTCACTACACTTGTCCCTGTTTTCGATGGCTCTAACTGGGCCTCTTGGTCTACACAAATGACCGCCTTTTTCATGTTGCAAGGGCTCTGGGGCTACGTTGCTGGCACCATCCCTCAACCTCCTGCTGCTGATGCCGCTGATAGAGTGGCTTGGATGAAATGCGATGAGATGGCAAGGGGTAATCTTACCCTACGCCTTTCACCTGCTATTCAGCAGGCAGTTTCCGGAGCGACTTCTCAGGTGCTCTGGGACTCTGTGAAGGACCGGTATGGTGCGGTTTCAATGCCCCACATCTACAAGGACTTCAAAGAAGTCATCTCTATCCATTTCAACACTAATCAGCATCCTGCTCCTCAGTTTGAAAAGATGGCTGCCGCTTTTGCTCGTCTTGGAGCAGTCACTGTTGGTACTGGTGCTAACGCCACTACCCTTGCTATCTGCCCACAGCTGCAAGCCCTCATTGCAATGTCCGCTTTACCCCAGAAATGGGAGCACCTCATTCCTGTCATGTGCAATAATCTAGCCTTGGCAGATCTTCAGCTCACGACTGTATCGGCTTGTGTTGAGAGCCAATACGAGACTGAAACTAATCGCGGACAGCATAAGGCCGCTCATAATGCGCAGAAGCTTTCTGCCGTTAAGCAGAAGCGCACAGACCCTTGCTTCTCAAAGCAGGGTTCTTCATTGCAGCAGCCTAGCGCCCCCGGCCCGTCCACCCAGCAGCAGCCTATCAGGCAGCGCGGAGGGCGAGGTTCTGGAAGAGGCAAGGCTAAAGGGAAGGGCAAGGCACCTGTCACGAACCTATAAACTCAGGTCGTGACTCGGGTGTCTAAGACCGGTCCGTGTCGGCCCGGTCTTAGGTAATCACCTTCCTAAAGGGGAAATCCGAAGTCGGAGTTCCAATTTCATACTCCGACGATCATGTGATCGATCACGTGATTACTCTCTGTTTATCAAACACGTGTCTGGCACACGTGCCTGGAGTCACCTGACGATCTGGAGTTAAAGATCGTACCACTTCTCGGATTTATCCGATTGGACTGCGGAGCAGTCACACCTTCATGGCGTCATATTGCATCATCGACTGCGGAGCAGTCGTACCACTCCTACGAATTATCTGATTGGACACTATTCTTAGATGTCTCTCGAATGTTCCATTGCGCAGCATTCCGCAGCACCCGTCAGGCGGCCCTAAGCCTGCCCTAAACCTACGCACAGACCATGTCCTTAGGTATATAAGCTAGCGCAATACAAAGGACAGTCCCTCAGACTGTCCACTTGTGACATCCTCCACTTGCCTCCTTCCCTGCCTAAGTGCCCCTTCAGTTGCCGGACATCACCCCACCAACAAGCGCCACTACCCCTTAGCTGAGTGCTAAGTACTGTCAAGCGAGCCAAGTGCCTCCCCTCCGAGACTCCGCCCCCGCCCCCTTCGTCTTCAACCCCCGGTTTTCCGCCTTCGTCGTGATTCCCTGTCGAGTGACAGTGAGTCATCACAGCACCTGCACGTGCTCCACAGCACTCGCATATTGCCTCTGTTGCCACATTACCACCCTCTACTTCTCACAAGGTGACTCATATTGGGTCATCTGGTGTCACCACAAGGACAGAAGTCGAATCATCCTCTCCTCAGAGGACTTCGGGCTTCTTCCCTTTGGTCAATAAGGCATTGACGCTCGCTGAACGGCTGGATGTACCTGCTACAGTCCAGACTGTAAAGACGCTTGAGCAGCGCTTTGCTGATATTGACGTCCTCATGAAACCTCGTCTTGAGACGTTCATGGAAGAGGAGTACAACTCCGATTTCAACATCGATATGATGCAGCAGCCTTCGGGCAGCGCTCAACCGATTATGAACACCGACGGACTTGATGACACCAAGATCTTTGGTGAGCATTCTAATGCTCTCCAAATTGACTTGTTGGATCTGACTGTAAGCAATGGGGGTTCTGATACAGAAAATCATGCCCCCACGCCTCCTTATGTCAACCCTGCTTCCATTGTCGAAGCGACAGTCAGGTGGGCTACTACCGGCGAAGGCCACTTCCCTCAATCTCGTTCTAACAAACAAATCGAATCTATCTGGCGTAGCAACCAACAGTACCTTCGAGATAACGGCAGAGAAACACATCCTTATTTCGATGCCCTTGTCTCTCCTTCGGTCTCAATAGGCCGCTCCTTGACTCCGGAGTCCTTTTTGACTGGCCTGGACACTGAGATCCTCGATTGGGGATCATGTGATGAAGAGTACGTCTTTTCTTCACTTTGCGCACCACGTGCTGATAACATTACAGAATTAGTCCCGCCCCTAAGAAAACCAAGGGTTGGCATCTGTAATAGTATCGTATATCTACAAGAATCGCATGTAGTAGCACCGAAGTCACTCATAATGTACAATTCTAGTAGTGCTCTCCTCGATTCTTTTGAGTGTGAGCACAATGAGTACTTCAGTCAATGCGCTAAGTGTTTAGAGCGTACTAAAAATATGTGGCTTCTTGACTCGGGAGCATCAGCGCACTTCACTAATCAACTTAGTGACTTTATCGACTATAAGCCAACTGCTCAGTCTGAAAAGATTCCTGTAAAGACTGCCGCTCATACTCTATATGTTGAAGGGACCGGAACTGTCTTGCTTGAGCATTACATCACAGACAAACTCGTGATCACACGGGTATACCCGGTTCTGTACATTCCAAGAATGAGCACACGTCTTCTATCTATGGGAGTCTTCTTACAGCAAGGTTTGCGCGTTTTGGGGAATTCGCAGCATATTAACTTGCTACGTAAAAAGAAAACAATTGTCCAATGTAAACCCCTTCTTCACGGACAATCGTTATATTGGCTAGATGCCTCTATATCCATTCTAACTGAGTCGCTTATTGCGAACCAGTCTGCATTATCTAATGTAGACTATGACCTTATGCATCGTCGCCTCAGTCACCCATCTAAAAAGGTTCTAAGACGAGCTAAGGAAAACACTAAGGGCTTTCCAGAAGGGATTATTATTCCCACCTCTGATGTAATATGTCCTGGGTGCGCGCAAGGCAAAATGCCTGCTGCCTCACATCCTCTGTCTGTTACAAGGGCTAAAGCCTCTTTCAATCGGATTCATTCCGATTTGAAAAGCTTCCCTATACCGTCATACCACAAATACAAGTATTTTATTGTCTTTTTTGACAATTATACTTCATTTGCATAGATCACTCTTTTACGGGATAAAGCCTCTGCTATTACTGTGTTAAAGCAGTGGCTTGCGTTAATTAAAAATCAATTTAACGCTACCATAAAAGAATGGATGTCCGATGCCGGCGGTGAATACAAATCGGATGCTTTCCTAAAGCAGCTTAAGGATGCCGGCATAACAGTGCTACAGTCTGCGCCACATACGCCACAGCAGAATGGGCGCGCTGAGCGCTTTATGCACACCATAATGGACAAAGCTCAGGCCATGCGCCTTGATGCTTGTTTACCACAGAGCTGGTGGGAATTTGCAGTACAACACACTGCACATTGTTATAATAGAACCCCCATAAGTCGCCTTCAATGGCAGACTCCTTACAAACTATTACACAATGAAGTCCCTGATATATCGCATCTTAGAGTATTTGGTTGTGGTGCCTATGTGCACATTCCAGAAGCTCGCCGGGTTAATAAACTTTCCCCTAAAAGCGAGCTCATGATCTACCTTGGTAGAGGACCTGGAATGAAGGCTGATGTCTTCATGCGCACACCGAATACCTTGTTCTATTCAGACAAGGCACTCTTTGATGAAGCTCTATTTCCTAGGTGTCCTAAAGACAATCCTAGACATGAGCCCCGAGGTGTAACTCAGTTAGATGATACAGTTCCCCATGAGCTGTCTAAAGACCATACCACTCCTGGTGATGATGACGACCCACCACCTGAGCCTCCTATTATTAAAGGGAGAAGCGCACCCCAGCCGGCCGCTGGACCCCCTCCTAGTACCCATACTAGAGGGGTTGGATCGCAGCTACCTCCGCCTTTACCCCCTGACCCAGTACCTGGGCCTAGTGAACCTAGGTGATCGGGGCATACAAGGAAATTAGTTACTCGTCCTGATAATGTCTATGGGGATAGGCCCCCTACTACGATTATTCGAGACATTGCGCGGATTCGCACATGGCAACAAATGACACAGCTGCAGCAGGGTAGCTCCCAGCAGCGTCCACGTCAAGATCAGACGGTCTCAGGTGATGATCCTGAACAAGCCACTTCTGATTCTTCCAGTGCACAGAGTGATACTCTGCAGGATTCAGATGAAGTAGATCAGCAATTGCTGATCCGCCTAGCTCAGGAAGGGGGAGTCAGATTTCTAGATCTTCTGCTCGCCAAAGCAGTCTCACCAGTGGATCTAGAGTCACCTGATACCTCTAATATTCGCGAATGGACCTATCGGGACATTCTTAAAATGCCAAGTGAGCCCCAGGAGGAGTGGCGTAATGTGTGCCAAGAAGAGCTTGCTTCTCTTCGCAAACGCAAAGTCTATGATCTTGTTAACCCGCCGAAAGGCAGAAGGGTAATCAAGAATAGATGGGTATTTGACTTAAAGTCAGATGGCCGTAAAAAAGCCAGGCTAGTTGCCAAAGGCTTTTCTCAGGTTGAAGGCATAGATTATGATGAAATATTCTCGCCAGTGGTACAGTTTGAGACTGTCCGGATGATGCTCGCGCTTACAGCGCTGAAGGATTGGCACATCTCTGGACTTGACGTCAAAACTGCCTTCCTGTATGGAGACCTTGACGAGGAACTCTACATGGAACAACCTGAAGGGTTTAAAGACCCTAGCCAACAAAATAAAGTCATGTGCCTTAGGAAAGCTATTTACGGACTTAAACAAGCTGCACTCGCTTGGTGGAGAGCACTTGATAAGTCTATGAGCACCCTTGGCTGCACACAACTTCAATCAGACTCAGGTCTGTTTGTGAATGAAGACAAAACAATCGTAGTTATTGTTTATGTCAATGATGTCCTCTTCCTTGGAAAAAGCAAAAAGGACATAGCATCCCTGAAGAGACGCTTTATGGAAATATGGGAATGCAGAGACCTTGGTGATACCAAAGAGTTCTTACACATGCACATACTATGTTCTAAGGGTAGACTCCTACTCGATCAGCAGGACTACCTTCAGAAAGTGCTGCAGCGTTTTCATCTGATTAACGCCAAATCAGTACCTACTCCACTACCGGAAGGGTATCATCCATCCCCTAATAAGGGAACTGCAACCCCAGAACTCCGAGCATCCTACCAACAAGTGATAGGATCTCTCCTATACATTATGATTGGTACACGACCAGATATTGCCTATGCTGTTACAAAAATGGCGCAGTTTGCTGCCAATCCATCTGAGGACCATTATAAGCGTGCACTTTACATATGCCACTATTTACTTGGTACCTCAAACTATGCTTTAGTCTTTGATGGCAAAAGCGATGGTGGTATAATAGCATATGCAGATTCTGATTGGGCTTCTGACCCGCTCACCAGAAAGTCCACTACGGGCTACTTAGTAAAAATGGCAAATGGAGTATTCTGCTGGAATTCTAGAGCGCAGAAGTCTATCGTGCTCTCGTCCACTGAAGCAGAGTACATGTCGCTGTGTGATACAAGCAGACAATTGGTCTGGATTCGCTCGCTCTTTAGTGAGCTTGGAATAAACCTTGGACCAATTCCATTGTGCGGAGATAATCAAGGCTCCATATTTTTATCTTCTAATCCTGTTCAGGAAAAACGGATCAAACATATTGATCTACGTCACCATTACATTCGTGATGTGATCCGTGAAAAGAAGATAGAATTATTCTTCATTGAAGGAGCTGAGAACCCCACCGATCTTTTTACTAAGAATCTGGGCCACATTAAGTTCCTTAAATTCAGGGAACAACTAGGGCTAGAGTTTGGCAATTCGCCACCTGTGCACACCATGCCTGATGATGGTGACTCGTGAAGGAAGTTATAGAGAAGCTTGTCTGCTCTTCGGAGCATATGTTTCTCTACGTCCTCCGTGTCCATCGCTTCTTCTTTGTGAAGAACAGAACAGGACAGAATCACCGTTTTCTCTCCCAGACATGGTGCAATGTCGCTTCATTAGCAGACACCTGACTCTAAGCCTTATTGAACTCCGCAAGGTAGTTCACATGTCCTGTCCCTGATCGGGACATAGCAATGACACTCCAAGTTGGAAGATATCATTGATGATCATCATTCACAACATAATGAGACGTGTTAGAGACAGTTGTAGTCTCACCGACTCTTATGCAACCCTCACTTGATGCTCATCCCCAACGCTCATGAGGTTCTTGCTGTTTGCTTAGACGCGCTTTAATTAGCTGCACTAAGCAAGGGGGAGTGTTGGAACGTAATAAGTACGTAAGGCCCTTATCTATAGCAGTTACAACATTACTGCCAGTATGCTTTCCTATTTCGGTAGTTAGGATACGTACTATACTGGGCACAATTCGCCTCTGAGCAAAAAGAAGTCTCATGACTAAGTCGAAGTGGTAATTTATGTCAGGCGTATGTAAAAACGCGATATTGTGGACGCCTGTACTCATCACTTTTGTGCTTCTGGACATGGTGGGGCCATAGGGTATATAATGCCTCCTATGGGGAGGGAGGCGAATACAGATTCACACTCTCTCTCACTTGTGCACCCTCTCCACTCTATAGTTGCTCAACCTACTCAAAGGTAAGGACACCATTCCTGATAGCTGTGTGCATTGCTGCGCTTCAGTCACGTTTGAACGGAAGACTCATGAACAAAGCCCAGTCTGCAAGGATGAAGAATTTGTTTTCATGGGAGATCTTCGAGAGGTGATGGCCCCGTTCCCTTTTGTTCTGCAGTTCCACTGATTTAAACATGTCCGCAGCTCCAGCTTGTGTCAACCAAAACCAATCGTACTATTTGCACAGATGATAATCCTTCACGGATGTTTGCTTTCGGAAGAGTCACCAAACAGGATCGCGATATCAATGTATTCACTGTCAGAGTCTCTCAGGCTGTTACACACTCTTCCTCACATGCCCACATCACTGTTCGCGGCGTCCTTGGAATCAATGCACTCAGCAACAACCGTTCTGATCGTCTCCCCCCCTTCAATTCAATCATCTTCTTCACCGGCGACATAATGACATTGGAGGATGGAATTGCCGTGGTTGCTTTGGATGACCTGTTGTATATGTGCCCCCCTCCTCTTTTTGGCGTTTTGGCACCGCCTTCAAGCATCTCCGATGGTATTTCTACTGATGTGGATGGTCAATAGCAGCTATGCTTCAGATGTATTACATGATCTCGTCTGTTGTCAATTAAGAAAGATTTGCCGTGACGATTTGTTCAGCACATAAATGTTCACAACTTGGTGTTGTTCAAATCGAGCAAATGATGGCTTTTTGTGGAAGTTTTCCGTCTCACTTTGACTCAACGATGTGCCCGAACACGAACAAATCATATTTTACTGGATCAAAACCACAACATACCAACAGATAATACACATTCGTTTTTCTCACTTGTCTAACGTCGACTGATTCGAACCTTGGTTTCACTCGTTCTCGCTGTTTCGTTTCTGTAAGTAAAAAAAATTGTTATGGACTAAACTGGAAAACAATATGAAGCAACTCTTACGTTCTGTTCTGAACGGCAAGACAACATTCGTTTTCCCGTGTGCCGATGTCCGTCCTACTGTGGTGTGGGTCTTACAACGATGCCTGTTGGAGGAGTTTTCACAACCGCTCGTTCAATTGCATTTTGGCCTCCGTTAATGAATTGCTTGGACAGTCCAGGTACAGGATGCTGTTCGGATGTGATCGCGTTGCCTCCTTTAACAGTCTGTTTTGATATTTCCTGCGATGACGTCTGCGTGTCAAGTGATGGCTTCATACGGATGGGACCTTCTTCCACGTTCTTTCTTTTATAAGCTGATTTGGTTTGACATTGACTAGGTTGAAGGACAATGATCTGTTCGATAGATCCATTGAAGGAATCGTATGCTCTGGTCTTGATATGATAATGATGGAGTTCGAAATGCACTTCAATAAGTGCACCTTGAAGAACATCTTCAACTTGATGGGGCAGAACGAACATGTCATCCCTGAACACACTCAGTGGGACTTCACGGTAATTGATCTTGATCTCGTCCAGATCAGCCCGAAAAGCAGGAGACAATGGCCAATTGGCAGTCATTTCATCGATTACATCTCCTGAATCTACATCGATTGGAGTGACCTTTGTGCTGTGTCAGCAAAACGGTCTGCAACATAAAAAATTGCTACAGACCCTTTTCTCAAACACATGTTTGCCAAAATGGAAATTTTTGTTTCCTGCCTCGAGCACGATAAAGTTGTGCCTGTCATTTGTTGAAGCAGCTTGTGCTTGGATTTTGCTAAGAACTTCAAATGCTTTTTCAAAGTCTTTTTCAAATGGTGTGTCCAACGGTTTCACGATTTGCAGTTGGAATTTAGCATTCTGCAAAGGTGCATACTTGCGGTTGAAATTTCCATGCGGTTCGCAATTCGTCCTACTTGGCAAAACATGACCGACAATGGACAGAACGGCGTCATTTTTATCCGCTTTGTCAAACAACACATTCCCGGTTTTCCCTTGCTCCCAACATACACTGGAAGGAAAGCTGGGGCTGGCGACATACAACTTGGACATCAAAAGTCTGGAGCAATAAGAGATCAAATTGTGTTCCATGGGAATGAGATAGCTAGATTGCTATAAGCAGTGGTGATGGTTGGATGAGAAAATGAATGGAGAAAGGGGTCCCCCCTGCACACTCGAAAGGGGGTGGTAACTCTCCTGTCTGATTGCGTGGCATGTTTAATGCGGATGACTGTCACCTTGCTCGACAAATGAATCCATCAAACGTCGTGCCCTCCTGTGTAACGCTACCACGGCGTTTAGTTCGACTTGAACTCGGACTAGGGCGTTCACGACTTAGCTGGTCTATACAACGCTTGAAGTGTTTCAATAATCCCGTAGAACACTACCAAGGTGATCCACAGTATGCGTCCCAACAGTACCAAGGCAACTCCGACTTGACGTGTCGAAAGGGCCAGATCTTAGACTCGAAGGTCAAGATGATAAGACAAGCGTCCTCTTTGTGCGAGAGGAAGGCTGTGAAGCCTTCTAGAAGACGATTTAGAAAAGTGGTATTTGAGAAGAAGACCAAGATGCCCTTCTTGGTCTTCACGAGCCACTATTTATACATGTTTCAGAGGTGGCTTTAAAGCTCCTCTCTAAGCCGTTATCCTGTAGCGTAAGTAGCTCGAACCCTACTACAGCTATCCCAGTAATGAGTCATACTATCACATGCCAGTACGACTTGTGCTGACTGATACTCTGTGTCCATGACTAATATCTCCTTACTACCGTAGTCATAACCGTATAGTAAGGGTCCGAATCCTTCCTCAACTCGTATCGTAAGTCCGTAGAGTCCATCCGTGACACCACCCCCTTTTCAGGTGCGACGCCCACGTCGCCTTCGATCTCCGACTCCGCCCATCCATCCCGACTGCGCTTCTTCGATCCGGTCGAGGGTGTTAGCCATCTCGAGGCGGAACTTACTGCGTGCTAGTTCCCCCTTGATGCCTCCTAGTGCGGCGGCCAGCTGATGGAGACGCTGCTCCATGCGCTCGGCCTCGTACGCATAGGAGCGGTAGCGATGAACCTCCGCCTTGAGGCTCGTGTCGTGCAGCTCCTCGAGGGCGCGATCGAAACGGGGGCGGTCGTGATAACCGCCGGCGAAGACCATGAGGTCCTCCTGGGGATAGTGGGGCTTACCTCTGGCCCGCACCTGTGGCTCCGCGTACAGGGGCTTTGAGTACACCTTCTCACTGTCCTCCACCAGCCCTAACACCAACGGATCCGCGTTCATGATGACCTGGACATAGGCCGCTTGACGGGTGCGTCCTTGTCCGTCGGTGATGGGGTAGTGAACGAAGTCTTCCCCCCGATTGTATTTGTAGCCGTGTGGAGGTGGCCCCAAGGCGCGATGGTTGAGTTGGAGGAGCGGGAAGAGGGGAGGAGCGTCTGCTCGGACTCCTCCTCGGTATAAAGGACGCCCGGTGGTGTCGCAGGCGTATGGGGTCTCGCGGGGGTCGTCAGTATCGGTGGCGGTGACAATGAGCGGGTGCTCATCTGGGTAGAAATCCTGGAGGCTCCCGTGTGCCTGCTCCAGTATCGTTTCATTCGCTCTTGTGCCCCTCGCTTCCGCCGCTCCATCATCTCCGACCGCCGTTCGGTCGCCCTCCGAAGCTGTTCCTTCCTCCAGTCCTCCGCTACTTGCCTCCACTTCTCCTCCCGCTTCCAGTCTTGCCACCGTAATGTTGCCGGCGATGGGCTCCTCGACCCACTGCTCCACTCGTACTGGGAGAGGTCGAGGATTGGACTCCTCGTCGTTGCAGAGAGCTGCGCGAAGCCTATCAACTTCGGGCGTCGTAAGGGGGGTGCGATTGAGGCGTTGGCCATCCTCGGTGACGAGCCACCAGCTGGCAACGTTGCTGGTGTCGGCGGTGTGTTCGGCGGGGATAAGGCTCTGTAGGGCGGTGATGAGTTCTTGACTGGTGAGGGGGCCCGTGTTTGAGGCAACTCGTGCAATTGCATCGGCGGCAGAGGGAATGGACATTGTGTGGAAGAGGGATGAGAGGAAGCCAGGATGTGTGAGTGGAGAGGGGGATGGAGTTCCCGACGACACCTTTCGAGCTTTTAAATTGTAGGTAGATCGGGGATTCAATGATTTGTACTCAGCTATAGCGTCGTCGGCGAATACGTCGTCTTTATCGATCCACTGGTTCTCCGAGTCGGGGTACCCCTTCCATTTGATCAGGTACTGCAGACGTCTCCTTCTGCCGGAATGCCGGTGGTCTAGAACCTTCTCGACTTCATATTCCTCTTCGTTATCTACCAAATCCGGAGGTGGGCGTTGGAAATTTTCTCCGTGCATCAGTGTCTCACGATAAGGTGTGAGAAGATCGATGTGGAACACAGGGTGTATGCTCCACTGCGTGGGAAGTTCCAATTGATAGTTGACCGGTGATAGGGCTTGTGTGATTTTGAAGGGTCCGTGACGTCTAGCTGCTAGTTTAGGCGTCGGTTGATTGGTTCTTAGATGACGTCCTTCCAGCCATACGTAGTCTCCAACGCGGAGTTTAGGCGTATCCCGGTGCTTTACCCACATCGATTGTGCCTTTTTGATAAGGTCGTGGGCCTCTCTTCGGGCTTCCCGGAATTGTTCCAGTCTCGTGGTGACCTGTGGGATGGGTGACGGCTTATCGAGCCAATCAGCGCGTGGGTCGTAGCCCATAAGGAGAGAAAACGGGGACTTCCTTGTTGCTTCGTGGGGCCAGTTGTTGTGTGCGAATTCTGCTATTGGTAGGAAGGCCGCCCAGTTGTCTTGGCACTCATTTGTCCAAAAACGGAGATATTGTTCCAACCACTGATTGGTGCGTTCTGATTGTCCATCCGTCCGAGGGTGATACGCCGTGGAGATGTTCTGTTGAATTCCCAAGACTCGGCACAGCTCCCTTGTGAATTTGGAGGCAAATTGGGGGTCCCGGTCACTGATGATCTTCGATGGTAGTCCAAAGCGTTTGAAGACATGTGTCGCGTAGAGTCCCGCTGTTTCTTCTGCCGTGATTTCTTCGTTACAAGGGATGAATACCGAGGCTTTGCTGCAGTCGTGGTCTGTTACTGTCAGGATGGCATCGTACCCTTGTGATATTGGGAGTTTGGTGATGAAATCAAGGGCTATTGTCTCGAATGGCATGGCGTCGTCTTTTGGCGTGATGGGTACAAGCGGGGCTTTCGTAGGTCGGGTGTTGACTTTGTGTCGCTGGCATTCAGCGCATCCTTGTACATAGCTTCGGACGTCCAGTTTAAGCTCTGGCCACCAGTACCTTCGTTCTACCAGTCTTGTGGTTCGCGCAATTCCCGGGTGTCCGTGTACCGGGGGGTCGTGATGTGCGGCAATAAGTTTTCGTTTATCGTCTAGTGATCCTGTGATGACGTACTTTCCTTGCTTGTACCATGCTCCGTTTACGAACTTCAGCTGCTGGGAGTCTACCCAGTACCGCAGGACGAGTTCCGTCTGCGGTGGGTCTCGAGCCGCTTGTACCGCCGTTGTTCGCGCGAAGATGTCTTCTGGTAGTACTACTACACCTTCGTTGTCCCGTTCTCCTTGGTCGTAGTCGGGTCGTCTGGATAGTGCGTCAGCGCGACCGTTTTTCTTTCCTGGGATGTGGTGGATCTCGAAGTTGTATTCCATAAGCTCTAGTACTTCCCTGGCGACCCTTCGGCTGATCTTCTGCGGTAATTTCCAGTACTGGAGGTTCATGTGGTCTGAGTAGATTTTGATCTTATGTGGCGAACCTGCTAGTAGGGGTCTCCAGTGTCGCAGTGCTTTGACTATGGCCAGTAGTTCTAGGTCATATATGTCGTAATTCCGTTCCGCTTCACTGAGTGTGGCTGAGTAGTATCCGATTGGGTGTCGTTTGCCGTCTTCCTTTTTCTGGAGGAGTACTGCTCCAGTGGCGAATCCGGAGGCATCTACTTCAAGTTCGAATGGTTCGTCTAGTTTCGGGTGGGCGAGTACTGGTTCTTCTGTGACTAGAGTCTTGAGCTTTTGAAACGCTTTGTCTTCTTCTTCTGTCCATCTCCAATCCGTACCCTTCCTCGTGAGTTTGTTGAGGGGTTTGGCGTGTGTGGCAAAGCCGCGAATGAAGAGCCGGTAAAAATTGCAGAAGCCTAAGAAGGAGCGTACGTCACGGACCTTTGTGGGTGTAGGCCAGTCCTTGATGCCCGAAATTTTTACCGGGTCCATGCGTGTTACCCCCTTTTCAAGGATTACCCCCAGGTAATCCATTCGCGGTTTGTGGAAGAGGCATTTCTCGAGTTTGAAGTAGAGGTCGTGCTTCATGGCGACTTGTAATACGTCGCGGACCGCCTCTTCATGCTCTTTTTGTCCCGCTGGGTCTCTGGTTGCGATGCCGATGTCGTCCATATAGACGCGTATGATCGTTCCTTTTACCTCGTGTTTCGCGATCGTATCTCGGTAGATCGTGTTCATCATGGTTTGGAAGGTTGCCGGGGAATTGGTGAGTCCGAAGTACATGACTGTTGGTTCGAAAAGTCCGTACCGCGTTTTGAAGGCTGCCTTGTGTTCATCTCCTTCCCTGATGCGTACGTTGTTATACCCCCATCTGACGTCTAGCTTTGTGTAAGTGTGCGCTTGGCTGAGGTCCGTGATGAGGTCCGAGATGAGGGGTAGTGGGTACTGATTGCGGATGGTGACTGCGTTTATCTTTCTGTAGTCCTGTACCGGTCGTAGTTTTCCGTCTTTCTTTTTGATGAAGAAGAAAGACGAGGCGTAGGGAGATTTGGATGGACGGATGTATCCCTTCTTCAACTGTTCGTCTAGGAACTCTTTGAGTTTGCCGTCTTCTTCTTGTGTCATCGGGTAGACTTTGCAATCGATTGCTGATGGAGTGCCTTCTTTGAATTCGATAGCGTGATCCCATGGTCGGGAGGGAGGAAACCGGTTGGAGGCTTCTTCATTGAAGATCTTTTCGAACTGTTGGTAAGCCGGGGGGAGTTCTACTTTATCGTGGAACTGCTTAGCTTCGATCGCCAGTTCCGTGGCTGTAGTACGTAGGTGGCTCTCTCCCTCTAGCTCTGCTACTGCATCTTCCTTTTCTTCCTCCGTAATGGTATTTCCTATGACGTGGCTTTCTTTGTTGGGGTTGATGGATCGGATGACGACTGGAAGCATCTTTTCATGTATGGTGGCGTATCTCCAGTTTATCGTTGGTTCGTAGGTTGCCAACCAAGGGTATCCGAGTACTAGGTTCTCGTTTCCCAGGTCGGTGACTAAAAAACGCATTTTTTGTCGGCGTTGGTTAGTTTGTACGTCTAGGTCGACAAAGTGGGTGATACTGCCCGCTTTGTTTTCCGTATTGTCGATATTCCATATCTTTCTGGGGTGGTCCAGTGTTTGGAGTCCTAGGCCCATTCTTCTTGCGAATGAGGGACGTATGAAGTTGTCCGTTGCTCCGGAGTCCACCAATGTTCTTATATCGGCCATTGCGTAATTCGTGCGAATCGAGACTGGAATTCTAAGAGACCGATAGCGAGTCATGATTACAGAATTACAATTAACCGCCCTCACCCAGGCCGATGGGTTCAGGCGTTCTGAAAACCCTCCTTTCCCCACATTTCCTGGAGGATTAGGTCTTTCACGTCGTCCGATTCCCCAGCCACTCCCGCTAGCCAGTCCTTGGCTCTTTGTTGGGGTGGTGCCGAATTTGCGACTCTGGCTTGTGCGGGCGGTTCTTCCTGCGTATAGTAGTCCGTATCTGCCATTCGGCTAGAGGCTGCCCGGCGGCGTGGCTGTTGGCAGTTTCGTGAGAAGTGCCCCGTCTGATTACAGTTGTAGCAGACGACTGTCCTCATGTCTCGGGGCGGGGGTCCTCCTCCCCTTCCGTATCCTCCTCGTTGCGGTCTTGGGATAAATGGTCTGTTTGCATCCCCTACTTCTGCTACCCTTGCGCGCGTTCTGTCTGCTGACGTATCCATTGCGTTTGGGTCGAATCTGGGAGGTGGTGGTCCTCGTGGCGGGTTCCAATTGGGGGGTTGCGGTCTCCAGCGGGGTTGCGCAGATGACGGCGGCGTCTTGGTTTTAAAATTGTCGAGGCGTGCTTTCATGTGGATGTACTGTTTTTGCCTTCGTAGTGCACATCTCTTCCAGTCTTCGAACGTGTGTGGTTCGTCCAGTTCATAGACTTTCATGAACAGGGCTCGTGGTAACCCCGCAGTGAACCGGTCGATGGTTTGTCGGTCGTTTAGGTGATAGTGAGCTTTTCTGGCTAGTTGCTCAAATTTGACCACATACGCATCGATATCCTCTCCTGTCATTTTGATTCCTTTCTGCAGCTCTGCTTGCGCTTGTTCCTCCTCGAGTATGTTCGAGAATCGTTTGGCGAACTCTGTTGCGACGTGGTTCCATAATGTCTGGGAGTACTGGCTTACTCCCCGCCGTACCTCCCGGTTGAGCCATTCGAGGATGGACAACGTCCATTCGCTGACGTTGATTCCCTTGACGTATCCCAGAAAGAGAAGGGATCGTCGGTATTCATTTTGCATGATGGGGGCGTCGAGGTTCATTCCCCAATAGACGTGCCATTGCGTGAGGAACGCTTCGTATTTAGTGCGATCGCCGTCAAAGACAGTCGGAGGTTCACCTGAAAGTCTGTCTGATCCGTGTCCTCCTCCTGGTGGTCCTCCTCCTCCTGGTGGCCGTCCTCCTCCTGGGAAGCCTCCTCCTGTTGGCCCTTGTCCGGGGAATCCTCCCGGAAGCCCCCCTGGTGGTGGTGGGGGTCCTTCTGGTGGGTCTGGGTGGTCTGGCCCTATTGCTCTAAAGAGGGCGGCGTCATCGGCTGTCATTCGGTGTCCAGTGTTGGGATTAATGGGGTTGAGGATGGCTTCCGCTTCTTCCCTGATACGATGTACTTCTTCCATCGCTTGTGTTTCGGTTACTGTGGCCATCGGGCTCCGAATGTGAATTTCTTCGGGTACTGTGATGTGGAGGGACTCAGCTATGTGGGCTAGTAAACTCGAGTCGTCTCCGGTTCCGGGTTGAGCTTCGCTTTCTGTGGCTGTGTGTTCTTCGACTGGTTCTTCGTGGCTTGATTCTGATGCGGCTTGTTCTCTGGGTTGCTCTTCTTCGTCGCTGCTGTCTCCGTCTAGCGATCCCCAATCGTCTCCGTGGAGTTCTCTTGAATCTATATCGCAGCGGTAGTTTCTTCCTACTGGTCTTACTACGTCCCACCGATTGTCTATGGGGTTCCACGTAACTTCTGTCCAACAGAAATTTGAGTAGTTGAACTCAACTGGTCGGTATCTGATTGCTTCTCCTGGGAAGTCCACAAAGTAACCAGTGTCTCCTCGATATTCCCTCCACCTGGCTGCACCTAGAAATCGTCGTGGTACTGATCGTTCTCCTCTGGTTTCGAGGCTATAGGGTCGAAAGTTTCTCCACTGGTCTCTTGTAGTGAACGCCACGATTGGTTATCTTGGTCTTAATGTAACGCTACCACGGCGTTTAGTTCGACTTGAACTCGGACTAGGGCGTTCACGACTTAGCTGGTCTATACAACGCTTGAAGTGTTTCAATAATCCCGTAGAACACTACCAAGGTGATCCACAGTATGCGTCCCAACAGTACCAAGGCAACTCCGACTTGACGTGTCGAAAGGGCCAGATCTTAGACTCGAAGGTCAAGATGATAAGACAAGCGTCCTCTTTGTGCGAGAGGAAGGCTGTGAAGCCTTCTAGAAGACGATTTAGAAAAGTGGTATTTGAGAAGAAGACCAAGATGCCCTTCTTGGTCTTCACGAGCCACTATTTATACATGTTTCAGAGGTGGCTTTAAAGCTCCTCTCTAAGCCGTTATCCCGTAGCGTAAGTAGCTCGAACCCTACTACAGCTATCCCAGTAATGAGTCATACTATCACATGCCAGTACGACTTGTGCTGACTGATACTCTGTGTCCATGACTAATATCTCCTTACTACCGTAGTCATAACCGTATAGTAAGGGTCCGAATCCTTCCTCAACTCGTATCGTAAGTCCGTAGAGTCCATCCGTGACATCCTGGCTGAAATTGTTATCCAAGGAGGACATTTGTGCCGCTCTCCCAAACCATTCGTTTTCTTCAGCAGAGAAACGGTCTCACATGAAGATGGAAGAAGTGATCCATCTGTTGCCGCTTAGTGATCAATCGAAGTTACAAGAAACCGCAGAACACAAAGTGAAAAAGAGAAAGATACAAGCAGAAGAACGTCTCTTGGGGAACGTCGGCCCCACCTCAGGAGCTTCCGATGATTGCTTTTTGCGGCCAGTTCCTGAAGACATTCACCGTGCTCGAATATCGAAATTTATTGATGCCACCGGAAACAGTGCCACCACAACTGCAGTTTGCGCAATCTGTGCAGGGCGATTTTTCGCAAAAGAAATCAGTGAACGGAAAATGACAAACTTACAAGACAGCAGCCTGTTAATTCCCCAGAAAAGCCATCCTGCTCATACCTTGACACATGGAATGCTTCTGCACGATAACACATCCTGTTTTCATCAAGATGAGGATGGACTTCCTGTGGCTAACGTCTGTGTATGTTGTGTGTCCCATTTAGATTGAAACAAAACTCCTCCTGTTTCCCTTGCCAATGGCCTGTGGATTGGCACTGTTCCTGGTGAACTAAATATCCTCTTATTACCTGAGCGCATCCTTGTTGCACGGCATTTCCCTGCTGCGTACATTGTTAAACTTTACCCCAAAAAGAAAGGAGCTCACTCGTTGTCACGTGCGCGTGACACCGTGACGCGTGACCAACACGGAGCTAACCCGGAGAATTGACGTGGCTGCCAGCGCATGAGTCTCAGTAAGCAAATAGTCTCCCCAACGAAAACAGTCCCGATAAACACCAGTCTGTACGAGTATATAAAGGCCTGTAGTAGTAGCCTTGACTCTTTGTCTCAGTTTCGTTTACTGTTGAATCCAAGACCTTGTTCGCTCATCTCGAGTGTGACTGCGTCGACCCGTTCATCTCGTACATCCTCTAAGCGGACTTAACACGTCTGCTCGTCATTCCCTCCATCGAACTCTAACTCAGATCATTATCTGAGTTCACGATCGTTCCGCCCAAAACCCTCGGGCGTAACTCCGCAGTTCCACCGAACGTTCCTCGTGGAACGTAACAAAAACTGAGACCTACCCTTGGACCCGTGCTCGCTGTGCGCGGTGTTGTAACCGAATCTAAGAACTCGGCACGGACTGTGAAGCTAGTCTGAACGCTTCCGCGGAGCCAACCTGGAGCTAGCGCAATCGACGCTGTTCACACCGAAACCTTCATCTGAGCGAGCCTATATTGAACCCGCTCTCGACTCTACCGATTACACTGAACGACGCGTCGTTGTACGCAGAACTAGGCCTAATATCAACAATCTATCCGGCGGAGGAAGTTTCTGGGAATCAGGGAGAGGCTATAGACTCATTGCCGGAGACAGACAGGCTATCGACGTCGAGTATTTCGAAGCCGAAGACGCCTGGTACGAAATTTACGGCGAGGATCGAAACTGGTATACACACAACTCTAGTCGAGTCGAGAATCCATCCCTGTGGGGCCTGCAAACTCGAGGATATACAGCAAACGACCCCCATACTTGGCGGGCAAACACATCTAAGGACTCTAGCTCGTCGTCAGATCAAGACGAAAAGACAAACAAAACGCATACCCGTTCCAAGGTCCTCCCTCCAGTTCCACCGATCACTTCCTACTTCACCTCACTACCCCCGACAATGACCACCAGATCAGCGCCCGAAACGGGAGCACTGAAAGGACAAGCCCCGAAAGAGTTTGCCGGGGACCGACAGAAAAGCGTACAATTCCTGCGGGAATTTCATCAGTATAAGCGGATCAACCGCAATCATGAACTCATGGTCACCCCTTACTCTCGCGTCGGGCTAGCCCTGTCATATATCCGAGGATCGACTGTCGACGACTGGGTCGACAAAGTTAGTCGGGAGTTAGATGCTAGTGTAACTACTCAGGTCCCTAAGCTCGACGAAAGCGACGAGTCTCTTTGGACAGTATTCGAAACGGCATTCAAGGAGGCTTGGACTGATACGCTAAGTGAGCAAAACGCACATCAGCAACTTATCTCACTTACCATGAAAAACGATGACGTCGACTCATACATAGCGACATTCGAACGCTTAGCCAAGGCTGCCAACTGGGATCTTGACGCTAGCGGGACGCTCGAATTCTTCCGTAGGGGTCTGAAGAAGGGACTTCTGATCGGATGCTTACGTCGCCCGAAGATGCCTAAAACAATGAAGGAGTGGCAGGAGGCAGCTCGAGAAGAATCACAGCGATTTCGCACCATCACAAACGCCATCGCACAGATCAACGGGGGACGAGGGATACCACAGACCGGCCCTACACAGACCTCAAAACCCGTGCGCTCTCACGGAACCAATAGTCAGGTGGTCCCCATGGATGTAGACAATGTCCAGACGGATGGGAAACCAGCCTGGCAACGTAAACGAACGCCTGAAGAGAAAGAAAAATGTCAGAAAGAGGGGCGGTGTTTCCGCTGCATGGCCCAAGGACACCTATCCAACAAGTGCCCTAAGAAGGGACAGGCGCAGAAGGTCAATAATGTGACCACTACAGAGAAAAAGGAGGACGGGGCACCACCTTCAGTCGACACGGCTAGAGATCTCTTACTCAAATTAGGCGCCACAGAACGACACGTGCTCATCTCCACGCTCCTCCTCGACACCGCATCGGACGACACCGAGGAAATCAACGTACTTCAGAGCATCAGAGAGAATTCACTCACCTTTTACGCCAACGTCATCGGCACGAACCAACGCCTCTCGGTTCTCTTGGACACGGGAGCTTCAGGGAATTTTATCGATCAGACCGCTGTAGCGCTGTTCGGTTTCGTCCCAGTACCAATCGTGAAAATAGATGTCCGAAATGCAGATGGCTCAGCTAATACGAACGGAGCGCTAACCCAGCAATGTCTCCTCACACTACAGGACGGAGAGGAGAGACACACATTGCCGTTTTTCGTCACAAATCTAGGATCCTGCAGGATGATACTAGGGCTCCCCTGGTTCGAGCTCCGAAACCCTGTCATAGACTGGGTCAACAGGTCGTACGACGGAGGGCCCTTCATGATCGGACAGAGGACGGAGATCAACGAGACTGTCGCCCAGCGTATGGCTATAGCCAGTGGAAGCGGAGCGAATGAAGACATGAAACTGCCGGACGCTTACTTGGACTTTGCCGTAGTATTCTCGGAAGCAGCCGCGCAGAGATTCCCGCCTAGTCGGGAAGATGACCATGCGATCGAACTCAAAGATGGGGCCCCCAGCAGTCTAGGGACCAAACTGTATCCTATGAATAACATCGAAATAGAACATTTGCGCGCTTTCCTGACCGAGCATCTAAGCAAAGGGTACATACGTGAATCAAAATCGCCGTATGCCTCGCCCCTATTCTTCATCAAGAAAAAAGATGGCAAACTCCGACCGGTCCAGGACTACAAAGCACTCAATGCCTGGACAGTGCGAGACGAATACCCGCTCCCCCTAATAGAAAGTATACTCACGTCTTTGGGGAGTAAAAATCTATTTACTAAATTCGACATCCGGTGGGGGTATAATAACATCCGGATCAAAGACGGAGATCAATGGAAAGCCGCGTTTAAGACACCTCTCGGTTTATTCGAACCAATGGTCATGTTCTTCGGGCTGACGAACTCGCCGGCCACGTTCTCCAGAGCAATGAATAGGATGCTACGACCACTGCTGGACAAGCATCCCGGTGAGCTGTATGTCTACATGGACGACGTCTTGATCGCCACGGAAGGGAACCTCGGACGCCACCGAGAGATCGTACGAGCGGTGCTCGATGTCTTTGTCCGAGAAAGTTACTTTCTGAAGCTGTCTAAGTGTGCCTTCGAAACCACCGAGATCGATTACCTGGGTATGACGATCAAAGGGGGGATTATACAGATGGGAGACGACAAAGTCAGCGGACTAAGGGACTGGCCCAAGGAACTAACGACAGTCCGACAGGTCCATTCCACGCTGGGAGTTCTCAATTACCAAAGGCCATTCATCCCGAGATTCGCCGAGATAGCGAAACCCCTGAACGACCTTCTAAAGAAAGACACCCCCTTCTTATGGACCTCGGGGCACACCACGGCCCTGACGGAGTTACTGCGCATCGCGACAAGTCGGCCTGCACTTAGACAGCCAGACTCCTCTCTCCCCTATGAATTACAAACGGACGCATCGGCTTTCGCCTCGGGAGCAATACTCGCTCAGCGGGACCCACGCGGAAAGCCGCAGGCAGTGGGATACCTCTCCAAAACATTCTCGAGCGCGGAGCGAAACTACGATGTATACGACAGAGAGTTCCTCGCCCTGGTCCGTGGACTGGAACATTGGCACCACCTCCTGGTAGGCAGTAAGTTCCCAATAACAGTCTACATTGATCATGCAAATCTGCTACACTATCGACATCCGCAACGAATCAGTAGGCGTGTAGCCCGTTTAGTGAACATCCTCGCCGACTACGACCTCAAGTTGGTCCACCGACCGGGTAATCTATTGCAAGCGGACCCACTGTCCCGGCACCCGGTCTTGACTCCGGAAAGTGACGAAGACAATGCCGATGTGGTAGTCTTGCCTCAGTCGCTATTCGTCGAGCTCATATCGATCTCGACGCTCGATGATCGTTTACGCGCAGCTCAGGCTGGACACCTCGTCGCTCTCGAAGGTCTCCGAGCCCAGGGTATTATCACCTCTGACGGTCCTCTTTACTTCCGCGACTCTCGACTCGTCGTCGTGGAAAACGACGGCCTTAGGAGGGGGGTGATCGCATCCTTCCACGACCTCCCTACAGCAGGCCACCCCGGAATAGCCAAAACCTTATGCGCGATACAAGTGCATTACTGGTGGCCGCAAATGAAAAAGGACGTAATAGACTACGTTGCCGGCTGCGCCCCATGCCAAGCAAACAAAAACATAACAAATAGACCGAAGATTCCAATAAGCCCGATCACGCATGAGGAGCCGCAGTTGCCGTTTCAGACAGTAGCCATGGACTTCATAACAAAGCTTCCGGTATCCGGGAAATACGATACGATATTGACGATCACCGATCAGGGATGCACAAAGTGCAGCGTGTTCATCCCCTGTACAGAGAAAATCGACGCACTAGGAGTAGCCCGACTCTACCTCGAAAACGTCTTGCCTCACTACGGACTCCCACGCAAGGTGATATCGGACAGAGACCCCCGCTTCACAGCTCGTGTGTTCAAGGAGATCATGAAGAAGTTACAAGTCGAACAGAACTTGAGTACCGCCTATCATCCGCAGACAGACGGCCAGTCCGAGCGAACCAATCAGCGACTGGAGCAATATCTCAGGATCTTCAGTAATCACCGAGACGACTGGGCACGATGGCTAGCCATAGCCCAGTACACACTCAACGCGTGGAAGTCGGAAACCACCAAGCAGACTCCCTTCGAGCTGCTACTTGGGTTCGTACCGCGAGTCCATCAGCCCGGAAACAGTAAGACAGACTCGGAAGCGGCCACAGTACGGCTACAGCGCCTCGCCGAGATTCGGCAAGCTGCTGCAGAGGCGTTAAAGCGGTCTCAAGAGTCTTGGGTGGGTCAAGGGGATTATCGCGGCTACCAGGCGGGCGATAAGGTGTGGTTAGAAGCAAGGAATTTGAAAACGACGCACCCCTCTGCCAAGTTAGCTCCCAGGAGGTATGGCCCGTTTGTCGTCGCTAAGGCCGTGTCAAAAGTGGTATATCAATTGGTCCTCCCCAAGCAGTGGAAAATACACAACGTTTTCCACGCCTCTCTCCTCCTGCCGTATCGAGAAACCCAAATGCATGGAGGAAACTTTGAAGAACCGCCACCAGACATTATCGATGGAGAAGAAGAGTGGGAGGTAGAGGAGATCCGCGGGGAAAGGCGAACAGGCAGAGCGAAGAAGCTGCAATACCTCGTGCACTGGAAGGGATATTTGGATGCTCACGACAGCTGGGAGCTGGCCTTGGATGTTCACGCTCCAGATCTCGTAAAAGAGTATAAAGATAGAAGGGCAGCCGTTCAGATTAACTGCATCACAATGGACCCCTTCGGTTACGGACAGCGTCACCCTCCCCTTCATTATCGCGTACAGCACTGGGAACTGTCACTTAGGGATACTGACGATATCGAACGACAGGTAGCGGAGTGGTCTTGGGTCACAGAAGGCCATGACGCTCGCACAGACTCTCCTAGGACGCGCGACGATTCCTATGGTTATGCTTCTTACAGAGAGCCGGATGGGAGGTGGCGTCGCCACTCTAGGGCACGCGCAAACCGTCGAGAGCGACTGCAACGGGATCGCGTAGAGTTCCTCGTCGCTGAACGTATCCGTGAGCACGGTGTCTACCCAGACGACGTTCCCCCACCAATCGTCTATCCGGAGGTCACCCCATCGCCGATCATTCCCCCTACCACCGCAGCCCCCAGTTCGGTCTCGTCCATCCCCACGACTCTACCCGATCCCCGACCAGTCAGTAGTGGCGGAGGACCCGTTCTAGATCTCCGCCCCGCTTACACCCCAAGGCCAGGACATCCCGGGGAGGGGTGGAGGGTCGTTCGACGTAACGAACCCTACGCCTTCGACATCCCATGCGAGGATGGGACACGGAAGCAGATAAGCTACATACGATTCGCTATTAACCAACGCGAGCAACCCGTTATCCTGGGGACAGAGGGGCTCAATAAACCCCAGTACTTTAAGCCGCTCCAGGCCATTCCTATGCCACCACGGGTCGAGGCTGGAACGCCCGAGGGTCATTCCCTTGCCCTATTCTCCGACGACCACCCAGCCCGGCACGAAGTAGACCGCGCACTAGCTTTAGTAGCAGATCCGGGAGCGGCTGGAGACGTCCACCGATTCAGACTGTCGATGAAGAGGAAGCAAGCCTTGTTCGCGCGGATGCGCGACTTGGATATAGCCTGGAACGATTGGTTAGCAGAGGCCGAGGGGATAGATTCACGTATCAGAGCCTCGAACATTACTTCCCGTATTTACCCATATCTCCCCCGACCGCTGCCCCGTGGGTTGGACGTTTACCATATCACTGAACTGCACTCGGACAACAGGAGATTCAGAGCGCACATGGACCACCTAGACGGGCTCATGCCCCTCCCAGTCCCGCCGCCTCGAGCGCGCGAACCCGCAGCGGTTCGCGACCCGCGCGTAGAACGGCCGACGCTCCACGACGAAGAACCCCGTGGGAGTATATGCCTCTATTGCAATCTGGGGCATTCCGCCCGAAACTGCCCGCGGCCGCACGTCCTATGCGGAGGGCATTCGACACATTGCCACGTCCCAGTTCATCACGTCGGTTTCGGGACGTCATGCCCAGCCCGTACTCTGCACTCTCCCCGACCTGAACCTTATGACCGCGCTAACCCAGATAGAGTACGACGAATTGACGAAGTCGTGCGCGGAGCGCTCGAGCCTAGTGAGGGGGCTGTGTCACGTGCGCGTGACACCGTGACACGTGACCAACACGGAGCTAACCCGGAGAATTGACGTGGCTGCCAGCGCATGAGTCTCAGTAAGCAAATAGTCTCCCCAACGAAAACAGTCCCGATAAACACCAGTCTGTACGAGTATATAAAGGCCTGTAGTAGTAGCCTTGACTCTTTGTCTCAGTTTCGTTTACTGTTGAATCCAAGACCTTGTTCGCTCATCTCGAGTGTGACTGCGTCGACCCGTTCATCTCGTACATCCTCTAAGCGGACTTAACACGTCTGCTCGTCATTCCCTCCATCGAACTCTAACTCAGATCATTATCTGAGTTCACGATCGTTCCGCCCAAAACCCTCGGGCGTAACTCCGCAGTTCCACCGAACGTTCCTCGTGGAACGTAACACTCGTGGTCACCAAAGAGTTTGCAAAGTGGTTTACGAGGGAACGTGTCAACATACAGACTTAACACAGAAGACATTGCAACAATGACAGATGCGCAGACAATGCCTCCTTCATCCTCGATTCTTGCAGCCACCATCGGTGTTACTTTCGTGGGCCTGAGGAACCTGCCAGAAAGAACTATGCCTGGTTTTTTGCGGGTGAATCGTGCGCATGTCCGAGCTGCTCTAGTTTGGTTGAAAACACACAACCCATTATACCATCACATTACCATTTCCTCCGATAGACTAGATGCCCTTCCAGTGGATGGTATTCCTGTTGAAATATGGTCTTTGGTCAAACACTTACCAGACACCGCTGTTCTGGCTCGAGAAATAGATGGATATGTCCCTGAAGACATTTCTGACAATGAAGGTGTGTGCCCAACCTGCTATAACATTAGGCAAGGATTGACGTTCAGTTCAGATAACATTATAATTGACATTGAAGATGACGTGGAAAACAGTAACCTTGAACAGGACATGCAAACCAATGAAGGTTTGTGGTCTGCTTTTTTGATATGCGAGAACCAGCATTAAAAGTGAATGACAAGGGCCTGAGGCCATTCCTCTTCATTCTCTTGGTGTCGTTGATGTAGCAGCCACCAGCGTTGAAGAAAATGAGGTGTTGGCGCATGCACTTGCCAATGTTGCCCGTTCTGAACTGGCAGATGGCTGGGCTGTGAAATGTAGCAGTGACTTCGTAAATGAATATCCTCGAAGGGCAGAAGATGGCAGTTTAACTATCGGAACTGCTGAAAACCCAAATCATCTCTTAGGGAGTTTCCCATGCTTATTCCCATATGGCAAAGGAGGATTCGAGATCAATAGAAGGTTCCATGTGTCGTATGAAGCCCATGCCCAATGGTCCATTCGCTATGACGACAAACGTTTTCGACAGGATCACCACTTTATATTTCAACTGTTCGGGGTGATACAGAAGCGGCAGTTGTGTGCTGCAGCAGCTTTACAAATGCCAAGGCGCTCATTCTCCCAGCACGAACATGCTTTTGCTTCGTTAACACCAGCCGACTTCCACTTAGCAGCTTCAGAAGAAAACGCAAACAAACCATTCTCAAATCCAGTAATTCGACACTTATGTCAGAATTTGTCGACTGTTAGGGCGAAGGTAATGGGCACGGATGAATTCCGTATCAAGATCCGCTCACTGATTTGGGGGATGTGCATCAAGAAAAATCCCCCTTCTGTATGGCTTACGATTAACCCTGCAGACACACAGGACTGTCATGGACGCGTTTATTTTCACCTTTTGTGGATCACGTGACCTGCCATCATGTTCTCTAGTTAGTCACGTGAAATACCATGCACTTCTCATCACATGACCCTGGGAAAGTATGCCCATACACGGGACATCCCTTTAGGGTCACATTCTATATATGGACAGACTCCATTGATTGGTAGATAAGGATAGAACCTTCTAGTACGCTCTAGATTACGCTTAGTAGGCATGTATTACGTGCTGTATTAGGTTTTACTCAGCGACACGTCATACGTAGTCAGCCTTGATAACAGTGCATCAGTCAGCACTAAAGATAAGGCTATTAATAGACACGACGCGTCAGCTCTTTAGTCATAGTCGATTACTTTACACTTAGTAACAGTGTTCAAGCTCCGACTTAATCACAGCCGCAGTAGATATATAAGCTTGCCTGTAGCGTCCTGAGTGGAACCAACTTGTCCTCTTGGTTCTCCACTCAGGTGCGCACTCCTTTGTACTTCCTTACCTCTGCCTATCTAACTTGTCCTCTTGGTTCTCCACTCAGCCTGCCGTCGTGTGATACCGTGTCTTTGACCTTGCGCAAAGGTCTATACGCTGACATACGCTCCACGCCGTCTGTAGGTTTTAGCGCGTGATTTATCTCCGCGTCGACGTTGAGTCTTCGCCCTTGACAGTTCACTTCAACTCCACTTGACTTGGCGTAGCTGATAGTCATACCGCTACAAGGACCCGATTGCACAGGTGTTATGTGGACAAAACATAGACCTGGATGCGTTCGAGCCCTTTGACCAAATCCCTGTTGATGGGGCGACTGCTGCTGACCCTTATGGGGCCGCCTCATTTTTCCATCTTATCATAAATGCTGTTCTTCAATCGCTTCTCGGAATCATGACTTGCAACAGTGGCAAACCAATCAAACAGGAAACCGGCATTCTTGGGGATGTTGACGCATGTGTTGGCACCGTAGAAGCACAAGGAAGAGGGACATTGCACCTCCACATGGTTCTTTGGTTAAAAGGATCTCCACCATGCCACAAAATGAAAGAAAAGTTATCGACTGCTGAATTTCGTTCCGTTGTCGCAAGTTTTATAGCAGCAAACATCCACACGGATCTACCTGATGTTGCCGGTGCAGACGTTTTATCAATACCTCGGCAGCCACGTGTCTCTTTTTCACGTCCTGTAGACCCACGTTTGCCCAACTATGACATTCAACAAAAGAAAGCAGAAAGATGTCTTGCACGTTCTGTCCAAGTACACCAGTGCAGTAAAGCATGCTTAAAGCTGATCAATGGTCGTTTTGCCTGCAAGCACCGTGCCCCATTTCCGTTGGCACAACAAGACTGGGTAGACGAAAATGGCAAGTGGGGTCCAAGGAGGACTTATGGCTACTTCAACAATTGGTGTCCCGCCATCTTACAGTGTCTGCGGGCTAATCATGACATCAAACTAATCACCAATGGTAGTGAAACAAAGGACATCGCATGGTACATCACCCACTATGTCGCGAAAAAGCAAAAGAAGTCATCTAACACTTCTGCTCTTCTGGCAAACACTCTAGCTTATCATCAGGCCAGCGAACGTGGTGCATCAAATTTGACTGCAATAAACAGACGGCTCATTCAACGATGTGGAAATGCATTGAGCCGCGAACAAGAATTGAGTGTGCCGGAAGTGATAAGCTATTTGATGGGGTGGGGTGACCGTTTCATCTCTCACTGGTTTGAAACAATCCACTGGTCCTCTGTTGTTCGCCTCTTGAAAAAGGCTTACCCTGTGCTAGATTTTCAACCGTAGGTGGCCATTATTATGAAATAGCTGAGAAACTTATCTTTTGCACCACACAGTACTCCATCATTACCCGTCTCAAGCAGCAACTGTGTTGATGAAGAGGTAAAATTTTGTCTACATGGATGTTTTGAAAAATTGTATGACCATGTGCATTAGAACGATGACATTGTCAACATTCAAATGGTAGAAGGGCAACTACAGATCAAAGATCAGATCCGCGAATACATTGACTGTGGAGAGCCTTTACTGGAATGGTCATATCTTGACTACTTCCTTGACACTTATGACAGCAAGCTTTTGCCAGAAAAGGCCACAAACCGTGGCTGCCCTTCCAACATACGAGTCTGTTATCGAGAAGACAGTGGACGAAGAGGGCATTGCAGAGTGATAAGATCTAATGGGCATGAAACAATGCCATACTTTCCTGGACAATGGTTTCCGAAACGGGATGACACAGATGAAAATGGGCTTTTTTTTGCTTGCATGCTGGCATTACTCAAACCGTGGACTTCCATTGGCGATCTAAAAGATGGAGACAAAACATTTCAACATGCATTCAACAAATTCGAATCCAGCACCTCCGAGGAAACAAAGGCTATCATTGCGAACATCGGATTTTATCATGAGTGTTCAGAAGGGGCAAGACAGCATCATGTGATCAGTGACTCTGAAGAACATGCCAACAATCTCCACAATGAGCTCGATGACAATCCTGACGACATACCTGGTGCTGAAGTATCAAGCATGATTGATGAACGTTGTTTGAACAATTTAATAAGTGAAGATGATATTTTAAATGCTATTGACTGCCCCTTCGCTACACGGGAATTGATCCACACAGATTCTGCAATCACAATTGGACTTGATTGTGGAGCACTTTCCGAGGAACAATACAGTCTGGCCTATCAAGAACCCGCACGTCATGCAAACGCAAACCAGATCAATCTCTTACCACAGTGGTTACACAGTGTTGACTGTGCATCCGACAGCAACGCAGAACAAGTCATAGTGGCACCCACCACCGATGAAAGTGTTATGCACTCAGATGTTTTGTACTCTCCCATCTCCCATTCTGTGACAGAGCCTTCTGTCATGAAAGTGCCAAAGTACCCTTTGCATAACTGCCATCCGACACAAGCTCTGAATGAGCGACAGACAATGGCCTACAATATCATTTCAGGACACCTTCTCGCCTCTTTAACGAACCAGAATCCCACCCAGCGGTTGATGATTGTGCATGGTCCTGGAGGAACTGGGAAAACAGCTTTGCTAAACGCAATCGCACAGAGCTTTGCAGATTTGCATGTGTCTTTTTTGTTAGGCAAAACTGCAATGTCCAGGGTTGCTGCAAGTATCGTCAATGGTCAGACCCTGCACACATGGGCTGCTTTACCTCTTTGGACACCATCAAACGACAAATGGCTAACACACCCAAGGAAAGACATTGGCTGCAGGAGAAAAAAGAACATGGGAAATCTGCTATGGTTGACGATTGATGAGATGAGCATGATGACATTGCCCTTGCTTGCACATCTTTCTCAGGTAGCTGGCATTGTCCGAACACCTCACGGTGGTGAAGGATCAGCAACTCCTTTTGGAGGTTTGAACGTTGTCTTGCTAGGGGACTTTCACCAATTTCCTCCAGTCGCAAACACTACAAGAGAACTGTACAATCCACAGTCAATGGACAATTGATGCCTCATCGGAAGAAACTTGTTTGAACAGTTTGACATTGTCATTCGCCTTGAAGAGCAAATGCGTGTACGAGATATCGGATGGAATGCAATTCTGCACTGTGCTCGCTCAGGTGACTGTACAATTGACGACATTACCGAAATCAGGAAACTCATACTTGAAGGCTCAAAAGACAACCTACCAGATTTCTCACAACCACCTTGGAATGAAGCAATCTTAATTACCCCACGCAATGGAGTACAAACGTTATGGAACAAACGAATGCTTCATCAACACTGTCGCAAAACCGGCCAAACTCATTATGTTCTGTATGCGCTTGATAGTAGTAACAATCGCCCATTGTCACGACAGCAGCGGCTTGCTGTTGCACACTTCAAACTGGACAAAACAAATAACCTGCCAAACAAGGTTGACCTTGCAATTGGCATGAAAGCGATGCTGCTCTATAACACTGCCCCTCATCTGGGACTGGCAAATGGATCTTGAGGCGTCATTCTCGACATCATTTTGGATCCCAGGGAACCAGTACAGATCGCAAATCCTGCGACTGTTCGACTTTCTTACCTCCCTACAGCCATCCTCTTCAGACCGTTTGGAAGCCAGCAAACAGTCCCTGGCCTGCCCAATGGTGTCCTCCTGCTGTTTCCCACTCAGCAATCATTCAGTCTTGGTGGAAAACCTGCTGTCACCGTCAACAGAAGACAGTTTGCACTCACGCCAGCATATGCATTTACTGACATCAAATCACAAGGTCAAACGCTTGAGTGCGTCATTGTTGACATTGGGAAACCACCATCAGGTTCTTTGACTGGCTTCAATGCCTATGTCGCCCTGTCTAGAAGCCAAGGGTGAGACACCATCTGATTACTAAGGAACTTTGACAATCGACTGTTTACTGTCCATCCAAACGAACACCTTTGGCAGGAGGATAACAGGCTTGCCGCATTGGAACAAAAGACAATTGAACGTTACAAAGCAGGGGAGTTTGGCAATTTCGTTGCCACTCCATGATACATGTCCACTGTGGGTAATATCTCTGCTGGCTATTGACAATGATCTCATTTGGCACATGTAGATCCTTGTACACAGGCGACAATGTCAACTTTTGGCACTTGCACTGCACTGTGTCGTGTATATAGACACCATAATGTATTTACAATAACACTATCATATTCACCTGCAACAGCGGAACACACGACAACACACGACAAGCAAGGTTTCAGTTGATGAAGTCGACACCTAGTGAGAACAATGGTCACTTATGATTTATTTTAGGGAAAAACGTTAAGTTTTTTCACCACAATATAATCCTTGGATGGACATAATGTTTGAATAAAATAATTCTCTCATTATAGATGATGAAAAATCGTTAAATATTAGCCAACACCTTTTCTCAGTTCGTGCACGCAAGTTCGTGCACGCAAAGACAGAACCATGTTGTCAGTATCAACTGGTTCAAAGAACCAGAACACTTCTTTTATTTCACCCGCCTGCCACTCCCAGTAATTGCCAAGGAATTGGTGATAAGGCTCCCCACTTTCCGACCCCCATTTTCCGACCCTCATCAGCTCGCTCCGGGCCCACCCGCCCGTCGCGACCTTGCCTCGGAACGAAAACACTTCATGCCCAATCGAGAAGCACTTCGTGCTTCAGCCCAGTCTCTGTGCAGTCTGCTAGCTTAGTTGCTTCCTCGCCACTGCCTATTACTATCCATGCGCTGGCCTCATTCCCTCCCAACACCATACCGAACCGAGAACGCAGAGTAAGGCTGTGACTGTGACAGACTTATATACTTGGACCGGCGCCAATTCTGATCTAAGCACCATGATACCCTTCTTAGCGCAATCTAGCTCTTCCGCATCACCGGTAATGATGATAGCTCTTCCCTTCCAGCAACCTGTTCGAGTGGAACCAGGAGGGGGCTCTGGGGTGTGGCCATGCGGTGTCCGTAGAACTGTTCTTTTCTCTTCCCTTGTCGCTTCATGGTTCCTCCCGGAAGCAGCCGCTGATGTATGATACCCTTCTTAGCGCAATCTAGTTCTTCCGTATCACCGGTGATGATAGCAGCTCTTCCCTTCCAGCAACCTGTTCGAGTGGAGCCAGGTGGGGCTCTGGGGCATGGCCATGCGGTGTCCGTAGAACTGTTCCTTTCTCTTTCCTTGTCGCTTCATAGTTCCTTCCGGAACCAGCCGGTGTTAGTAGCCAAAAGCTTCGTGCTTCCAAGTTCCGGCAAAGAGAAAAAGCACCGATCCGATCACACGTCTGATTTCTAAGTGGTGTTGACCTACCCCTCTTGGCGAATTCAAGTAACACCGCATCCAACAAATACGCTTCTAAGCTACCTCACGAGTTACACCTGTAAGTAGGGATATTGGGGCCCAACTGACAGATCTCAGTACTAGTACCAGTTTAGTCAGATGGGCCGACTTCGGGATCTTGTCTGCGTCCCGACGAGGCACGGCCATCTCGCCATGCGATGCCACTTATCATTCCTCGCTCCTCGCTCACGGCCACGTGTCAGCCTGCTCATTGTAAGAATACATCATAAAAACACAACAGCAGTACACACACAATTCTATAACATAATCATATCCATACCGATTGACAATGAGAAAATGCTGTATGTTCACCGTGACGTCGCGCTCGAGTACCGAATAGGTCAAAGGCGCAGTGTCCGGCGTCAAATCCGGCGCCTGTCTTACGGCTCGTGCAAGTGCACCCTACTAAGGGCGTGCGCATCCACGGTATGTCCTCCGGGATAAGTGCACCTTAGGCAGTTTCTTTTTTTTTTGAATCAATTAGTATTCCCGATGACAAGTAAACTAGGCCTTCAGCACCTCCCCCCAGAACCCAGGGGTAAGCCGCGCAGGAAGGAGAAGGCGGGGCTGTTGGAATTTTGTGAGTTCACGCGCGAGTTGACTCGGCGTCACCGTGGGATACTGCCCGCATCGGTGTCAGGTATCACCTGCACCTTATGTGCGGCATCGGCACGTGTGATCGTGTCGTCCTTAGTGACTGTGATCAGGGACAATCCCTTGATCTGTAGCTGAGTTATCACTTATGATTATTTCTGACGGACTGCGGGTTTCCGCATATTCTTTCACGTATACTTACAGTCTTTACTTGGTCTTTACGATGTAAATAGGTACGCTGTATGCGCTCCTGGCACCTCAGTCGTTTAACTCGGTGTTCTAGCCGGCTGCGAGGGACTTCTTGCGCTCTGAGAGCGCATCTTTGAGGTCGTTGTCCGACATCTTTCTAATACCGTCATCACGGACCCGCGGCCAACGGACGGATATTAGTGATCTTGTGTGCGAACAAGGGGAAGAAGAGCGGGAGATTGTCTATACAAACCTGAAAGATTGAGTCCGAACTGGTGGTGGAGCCTCCTTCCGAAGATGATATGGACCTTGCAAGTGATCGGAGATATGTCGCCTCAGTACGACGTGTGATAGGAGAACCGACTCTGGGTATACCAGGAGTAGCACGGTCGGGAACGTCGGCGGCGGGGGTAGAACGCGATAACGAAGGTCAAAAATGGTTCATCTTTCATCGGTTTGAACTGGTTTTGCATCAGCGCATTGCTCAGTCTATGGGACAGGCTGCGTCAGCTCGTTCAGGGGCGATGCAGCAACGGAAAACGAATACCCACGGCACACAGCTTGGTCCATCGTCTAGAGTGGGTTGTAACCGGAACAAGGCCATCCTCGTCCCGCCTTTCTTCGACTTGGGATAGGCGATGATCAACCAATGACTGACACAGCGGCAGCAGGAACATCCTCAGGACGGGAATGACAGGGTGTGCAGTAATTGGCAGCCTGAGACACAGCCACTACCAATTAAGCTGATATTATAGCGTGTGGCTTTGCTCCATGGAATACCCGGAAGAAATAACACCATACTGGTCGACTCGCGGTAATAGACCGGAGTATGATATGGGCTTCGCCTGTAAGAGGTTGAACACCACACGTCGACGCCAAGATGGGCCCGCCCGTCTATAATCAGATGCGGAAACCGCAGATCGAATGTTCCGCGACGATGCAATGACAGACCTTCACCTCCAGGGAGAGCGTGGAGGCGGCGCTGACCTGGTTGCGGGGGGTGTCAAGTATGCTTGTCAAAGTTTGGCCATGTCGCCACCCCATTGAGTTGAGCAAGGCGGAACGAAAATCACCATGACCTTGCCAGTGTGTTGGATTTTTATCGGTAGCGTAATCGTAATGAGAGACAAGCAAACACTACTGTAATAGCATCATGATTCTTACTCAATATGGAAATTATTATGTTTTTCCTAATGGGCCGCGGCCGATCAGAAAGGAGCTTTGTCACTTCTGGCCCCGTGTGCAAGGGCCTGATTTGAAGCGGCGAGTCGCCAGCTCTCGCATCCACCAGACTCGTGTCCGAAGTCATCACTGTTATTTTTAGATGATTTTCGGCGCCACTGACTGGCGATGCAAGACATCGACCTGCGCGTCGACCGTGTCGTTCATGACGCGTGACAACTGGGAGCCGCCAGCATATCTCCCCGCCAGCAACTTGAATTTCTGGGGCATGCATCTACTAAGAAGTGGCTGGATCAAAAAAAAGAAAAGAAGTGGCGCTGGCTTCAAGTTCTAAGGGAAAAAATTTGTGACACCGCTGGCAGGCTGCGTACTGCGCAGAGCACGAGGTTGTTGGGACATTGGAGATCTTGAAGGTGGCTATACCGAACAGGGATATTGGGGAGCCACAGGGGGGGAGTCGGTGGGATCTAGACAGTAGACGTGGCTCTCTGGTTAGTCAGGTACTGACTTCAGGCGTGTTCAAGTACTTACGCCAAAGCCTTGAATGCGGTCGTCGATGCAAGTGTAGATGTCTCTGAGCTGTCATTTACGCAACTGCAATCCCCAACCCGATCGAGTTCCTTGTTCACCGAATACTCGCTCATATCAGCCTGTCCGTTTATCACGGAGGTTCTCATCAAGGTTCTCATTCACCGAGAATAACGATGCGAACCAAATACAACATAATCAAGGTACACATACAGATGGGATCAAAATGGTCCATGCCAATGGTCACAGCACGCTCATGTACCGACCAAGGCAATAGCGCGGTTGCCGATTCTAGGCCCTGCGCTCACCTACGATACAGACTCGAAGGAGAATCGAATGACAGCCAGCTGCAGCATCTTGATAGACCTGGGAGCCATTCCCTTGTCCCGCAGATCGCTCAGACGCTTGCTGCTGAGCCCGTGCGCATCCTTGACTCCCATCTGTGCCACCAGGGGCGGGATATCCTCCGGCAGCCCATACATTCGGCAGAAGACCTCTATCGACAGTTTCCCCCGGAGCCCAGGGGTGAGTCGAGGAGGGAGGAGCAGGCTGGACTTGCCGTACTCGGAAAGCGCTTCGTTGAGCTCGTCGTCTGACATCTTCGGGAGTGATGTCGTCGTAAATTCGCGGCCAGCGGGAGGAGGTCAGCGACATTGTATGCGAACCCGGAGAGGAATTGCGGATTACAGACCTGGGAGATCGAGGCTGGACTGGTCGGACTGATGGTGGGGCTGTACTCTGGAGGTAGCGTTGGTGCTAAGGGCGATCGGAGAACGTCTCAGGACGATACGTAGCAAAGGAAATAACTGGCGCACTCTGGCCCGGAGCCGGCTCTGGATCTTCAGCAGGCCATCTGAGAACCGACGGGGAGGGCGAAGTGGGAGGGGACGAAATTAACAACGGGGGGCTTGGCCTGGGCGTTGTGGGTATTGTGGACAGGGTGCTCGTCGTAAATGGGGTGCCCGTCGCGGATGTGCTCGTTGCGAATGTGCTCACTGTAGATACGGTACTCGTCGTGGGTAAGGAGCTCGTCGTGAGTAGGGAGGTGGGCGTTGTAGGCTGTGAGTCCGTCAACAGCGGAGAACTCGTCCTGGGTGGAGAAGGTGTTGCGGGAGGCGGGTAAAACGAGAGGAAGAAAGTCAAAAATGGATCGTCGTCCACCGTTTCGAACCGGCTTTGCATTAGTTCATCGCTTGGTCTACAGGCCATCTATGTCACGCAAATAAAGCACGGAAAGACGAATACTGACTGCACCCAGCCCAGACTATCCATGGACAACTCACGCACGACGGTGGGAACCAAGACACCTTTACCCCGCCCCTCAGCGATTCGGGATAGGTATTGAAACCTTATCTCGAACTTGCTTGGCTCGAAAATTCCAGACCGATGATCTATGGATTGTCTTGTAAAGGGTCACTGGAATGCAAGAGAATTCGTACCATAAGAGTCCTGAAATTTGAAGAGAGAATCGCTGGCTATGTTATGCCACGCATTGGACTCGCGTGCGATGGACCACTTCCCTAAGGATCTTCCCTCGAATGAGACATCCGCGCTAGCGTCAACGGGACTATCGTGGCGCACGAAGAGCCGAAATTCCTGTTGCGTCGTTAGCATCTCTCCGAGAATGTGTATCAGCGCAGCGTAGAACAACCTCTCCAGGTACCGCTACAAATTCGATAAAAACAGCGGTGCCCCCATTCAAGTCATCGACCACCCGTGGCTCCATTCGGGGTTTGAGTTCCCCTTTATTAGAGAGCACGTAGAGGGAGAAATTATTTTGTTCGATCGGATGTTCTGGTTCGGTTAGCTCGAAGGAGGACGGCATGGAGATTCCAGATGGTAAATGATTGCGAGAGAAAGGTAACGATTGCACAAGCTGGCGCGATACTGAGGACGCTTTTATACTGATCGCGAGGGGCCGAACACGGAAAACTACAGCCCAATGCCCACAAGGAAACACTAGAGAGACATACAACGATGCAATAAAATATGCCCTCATATGGGGCCCAGAGGCCGTATTCGGAACGTTCATTCATAAAAAAAGGGGGAGATCTTGGCGCTTCGAGTGGCGGAAGAGACGAAGCCGCCAATGGTCCAAGGGTCTGGTCGGTCCAGATGCACAGGTGATAACCAGTTCTTGAAGGATAATCGTATCGGTATTTGTTCCACATTTTAGTGACGGTGTGTGACGCTGTATAACGAGCAGTGAGCACGGTTGTTCCCCAGTTCGAGTAATATTCAAATAGATCCTGGGAGCTCAGATACTGCCAAAGTCGGCGAATACGAACCAGACAAATTCGAGTCAACGAGGCCAAAAGCGGCGAAATATAAAGGACTCTCTGAACCAACGTACCTATAAATTTAACGCTACCACCTAGATGGGAATTTATGAGACCCACACACTCTCCGATGATGCGAGTAGAAATGAGCCGACAGGTGTCTTTGCGATAACACGAGGATAGCACTAGCACTGACCCGCCGATTGACAGCTTTAGGACACAGTCAAGCGCCAAAAGGACTTCGGGATTGATTGGTAGGTATTCATTCCTGGCCCAAGGCGACGGTGTCATGACGGGGGCACATGGTTCGAACAAAAGCCATGATGGGGACACTTTTCCACGCGATACAATGGAAGAGATAGCCCCAAATTCTTGCCCAAATTGGTCGTATTGGTGGCAGCAATATAAAAGACTCAACGGGCGCTTGATTAGGCGCTCGTAGAAAGTCGTCGATGTGGCACCGAGATAAAGACCGTGACGCGGAGTTTCCGACTCTGCGCAGATCACAGTAGATCAGATCTTCGCGCTGAGATGAGGGAACTTCAATTCCAAGAAGGCACCCTCCAGGAGTTGCTGTCAGTGCTGAGTCACTCATTTGGGTGCCACTGCCACTTGAAGTGACATGTGTCAAGTCCCCTGCGAACCGCCACGCGTTACGCATCGGAAAACCGATTAGCAAGGCGAAATATAACAATAAAAGTGGATTACGAACCCTGCATCCCGCGCTATGATATGGATGATTCCCAGTAAATCGCCTCCGATGAGGAGTCTCTTTTGCCCGAGGCGGGTGTCCTGAACCAAGTTGGGAGATAAATTAAATACAAATGACAAATTGTCGGATCACTCCGTGAAACTAGTCGCCGCGCCGCACTGTAGTCAGCGACGACAGTGCAGTCATACTGTACGGAAAGTTAACTTGGTCGCCTTGGGTTCGCGGACTTCTGTGCGTATATTATTGTAATTACAAGTTTATAAATGGGACCTTAAGGTTTGATTACATTTATATTTGATTATGTAACACTCCCTTGTAATACTATAAGACCAAGACCCATTTACTGTCCCTTACCTCAGTGTTCGGACAGCACCTCGTTGTCGGACATCTCGAATTTCTCTTGTCCAATCCCGGCAAAATCGGGGATACACCATCTAGTACCACTTTTTAACATGCCCCAGGTATTTTTAAGATGAAAATCCTATTGTTTCGCAAGAATGAGAACTGGCTGTTTGTCCTTATGTTTGTCACGCTTGTCCGACAACCAGATGCTGCCCGAATACTGGGTAAGGGACAGTACATTGATATCCTCGATTATAAGCGCTACGGAATTTTGCGACGCCGCGGTACGACATAGAGTGCTTCTAATTCCTAATAAACAGCGTTTCCGATGCGGGATACGCTCTCCCCAAGTGTGAGGTAGTGTTCGATGCCTTGGGGGTCTGAGCCTTTCTGCTTTGCTGTCATCTTGTCTGACCAGTGTCTTGTCCCGCCGACACATAGCTACAGAACACTTATAACGGAAGCCGGAGATTAGGTTCCGACGTCGTGGAGAAGCAAAGAAGCCGCTCAGAAGCCGCTCGGGTACGTTTGATCTTCAAACACCCCAGCCTGGACTCATTCCTTTCTTTCTTTTCCAGTTCGTCAAATATCTAGGTGAGCCTTATCTGGCTGAGTGTATAACATGCTATTGACATACCATCTCTGTACTCTTTCGTGTATTTCCATAGGGTCTTGAACAAAGTCAAAGCCTTGCCTCCGCTTATCACCCCACCTGATGTGAGTCACGCCCGGCATCATTGTTGTGTCAAGGATGCAATGAACCTGTTTTACTGAGATCGAGCGACTTCGGCACCAACTGACCCTCGTACAAAAAAAATACAGCGTTCCCAATACATGCTGGGGATTGCGCAGAAAGCTTCGCAGCTTGCACTCAAGTTCGACTTTCAGGACCAATTTAGCGGGCGCACACTTATCTCTGCTCCAGGAGCATATTTTTGCGAACTTGGACTCATATTCTTGTTCTCCCTCATCTTGACCTGTAGAGCAGCGGAGCTCGTTTTCTAGTCGTATGTTCCTCTCTACCACCTTTCTGCTGTTCGTTTCGGCTAATGGCGGGGACAGGTCCGCATTGGCCGAATTGCTGGTCAATATACTAAGCCAAGAAACAGCGCGACTGAAAAGATTGGGGATCGTGACATCATGATCTCTCGGCAAGGCCCTCTCAACGTTTTCACCCTATATATACTAACGGACAACTAACAGGGGAGACAATGTGAACGGGTAATGAAAATCACGCGCCATACTTATCCCTGTGCCTGACCTTTTATAAGCTTCAACCCTGACGAGCGAACTCCGGACCCAGAGAGGCTACTCAGGTGCACCTTCCTTCATCGCCTTTCCACCCGTTGGATTGTGTCTGAACTTACACAGCGCATACTTCCACTCTACAGCCACTCTGAATCATATACGTGGTCTTCTTACTTCCAGTTTCGCCTTGTTGCATCATCCATGGGACTGGTCTCTATTGCACGTACGGTCACCGTCCCTGAGGTCCGTTTAAAAGCAAATACATGTGTTCTGCCAGGTTGACCTCCGTCGGGTTCGATAGGCATGAATACGAAGCAATCTCGCAAGGGCTTTCGGATGCTCTCGATTTTGCTCGCACCATCGGCCTGGCTGCTGGCCGGGAAACGCAGAGCTACGAACGTGGCGGGGGTCGCGGCGTCTTGGGAGAGGCTGACCTTTATACAAGGTATCTCCGCTTCCCTCATGAATATCAGAGGATCCTTAAACTAGTGCGCGTGCGCCAGCCATGAGGGACTCCTACTCGACTACGAAGAAGCCATGACTCGTTTGTACCCTATCCCGGATTCGACCATTTCTCGTGAGCTTCAAGTTGGAACCCCCGCACCCAAGAAGTACTACAATACTTCCGCGCATTTCCTTTTTTGGGCGACCGGACGAGGCAGCTAGACGGCGCTCACATCGAGTACTTTCGCGGGATACGCAATCCAATTGGGATTAAGGTCGGGCCTTCGATGGCCGCAGACGAACTTGTCAGACTCCTCGACAGTCAGTGTCAACTTTTGAGTAACTTTTTCGTTCCACTTGAGACTGACTGAGACCTCAGTTGTGAATCCCGAGCATGATAACGGAAGGGTGACGCTGATCACTCGCTATGGAGTTAACAAGGTCCTTCTATATTTAATCGATTCCGGCTGATCCTCACAATACGGTTTTGAAGATCGCCACGCATTTACCAATCCATATCAAAGCCGTCCAGGCATCCGGGCATCCTGTGATCTGGGTCTGCGACCCGATGCACGGAAAGTGAGCATGCTCGCGGTTCGTCAGATATGTTCCAGATACGCTAACGGCTGCATGGAAACGCGACACCACTCTGGCAGTACGCTCACTTCGTCGACAGGCTTGAAGACGCGCCACTTTGGGAGGATCATCAGCGAGCTCACCTCGTGCCTGCGCATTCACAACGAGTGCGGGTCGGGTTTCGGCGGGGTCAGCCTCGAATTCACGGGCGAGCTCAACGAGGTAGGTTACAGCATCACGGAGATTCTCGACGAGAGCATGGAGCTCAGTGAGGAGCAGCTCGGTCTTCGGTACCAGGTTGGTTCTCGCACGTTTAATGCTCTAAGTCTCTTCATCAGGTCGAAACTTTAGAGCTTCTGCGATCCCCGCTTGAATTTCGAGCAGTCTCTAGGTCGGTCTGCTCCAGTTTCAACCAAAAACACTTAATCTGGCTCCCCTTTTTTGCTGCTAGACGTCGCGTTCCTCGTCTCAAACTACTTCAATAATCAGCGACGTGGTGATAGTCGCCATAAGGGCAACACAGACGTGCTCTACTCTGAGCTTGGAGGCAATACCGCATCTGCCGGCGCCGCCTAATGACGATCGTTTTGGTAAGGAACTGAAGGGTTGCGAAGCTGATTGACTCGATTTGTAAAGAATGAAGCAGAGAACTGGCCGAGTAGAAGGATTATGGATCAGCAACTTGAGCCCAGATACGGCAGAGGCAATGAACGAAAGTACACATGTATTCGAGTGGCTTGCGCTCATGATGGAACTGGACTGACTTTCATGGCTTCCAAGCTACATTTCGCAATGTCGCTACCGTTTAAACTTCGGGCTAATCTGACACCTGGTCCTCCAGTACTGATATATGGTACCGTGTCGCCTTGCTAGGCACCTGACTTTTGCTTATGCCTCCCTTCCCTCCTAAAAGCATGCTGCGTGATCTTCTCGACGACGGCAGAACTGGTGTTTAAGCTCTCGATGAGCCACATACAACTGCAGCTTTTAAATCGTTTCTCTAATCGTCCTCATCTGTCTTGATCAATCTCTCCGTACCGTCTCTCACCCATAGCCATCATTGTCCCGCCAAGATTCTTGCAGGCTGGGTTATGTCGAAGAGGGATGCCCTGCAGTCGGCCGACCTATGCAAGCTAGACCAGCGAGACAGCTGAGTTTGGGCAGAACGGTGACGAGAAGCGTCGAAGGGCCGACGCAGACAAGGGGGCGCGTTGCTAGTGTTGGTGTTTGTAGGAGCGCGAGAACTGCGAATCAGCTTTTTTGAGAGAAATGGCTCAGGTATGTACTCTAGGACTATGAAGTACAGTAAAAACGAAGGCAGCGGTCAAGCCGGCCCGAACGCTTACGTGGATGCAACTCCAACTTGTCATGCGTGTTATGGTTTGAACCAGCCCTGGGATGCAATCACCGTAGGAAGGACACCAACAATATAATGAAAAGACATAAATCTGGCTATAAATGAATCAAAACCTCAGGACCATTCTTGTTGTTCATGACGTTGACCATTATTCTGACCTTTCCCAGCGACCTATTCACGGAGAAAGCCACACAAGCTCTCCGGAGGAGTGCCCGTCAACGTCACGGTAGTCTTTGTAATTTCGCAGTCCCTCGAAGAGTCGTGGGAACTTATATTAAATCTCCGACCAAAAAGAAAAACTGACACGTTACAGTAACAGAAATAGATAATTCCTAATAAAGTCTTTTTTGGCCTATCCTGACACCCGACACACCCTACCGCGTGATCTACAGCGCTTGCTCCCCTCACCCTAGACACCTTCCGTTGGCGCAAACCGACCCCGATGCCACTCCAGCCAAGCGAGCTACATGACGCGTGTGTCCCCAACCACCACAACGGCGCAGCGCCTCAGGGCGCACTTCCGATGCGATGTGTTGCGTGCAGGACGTGAATTAGGCTCGCGTTGGCACATGCGTTGTCCAGGGCGGTGGCATGGGCAAGACACGCAGCAGGCGATAAATGGTGCGTCATTGCATTGGATTTGGAAATGTGCTTACAATGTTGGGCTCTAGCAGGTAGCCCATTGGTGGCTCGGGTGGCTCGGGAGATGTTTCCCTGGGATCGCTCCCTCCTCATCTCCCGGTGTGCACCACCTCCTCGCGTCTGCACCTCAAGTGTCACGGTCGCGCCTCCAACAGGCACACTTCGAGAAGATTCGCTCTGTGCGCTGCACGTACTCTGCAATCCCTCTCGCGCCCGCTTTGTTCTTCCCTCCCCCTCCCCGCGCGCTCCACGTCTGCGTGCCAATCCCGATCTGGATCCAGGCGCTCCAAGTCATGAGCCTGGAACCTTTGGCGACGGGACAAAATTTGGAGAGGAACGCGCATGACCCCGTGCCTGATAAGCGCGGCTGGTGCGCATCGTGTGCCCCGCAACTACCCCCTCGCGCCTTACGCGTGCTTTGGGACGTACAGTAGTGTATTGTGTATTTTGTAGTACTCAATCCCAGTAATTTTATGTTCCCCAACTCGAGCAGAAACTGCGCGAAGCCAGATGCATGCTCGGCCGCTGCAAATGCCAACGCCCGAGAGCATGCCACCAAGGAGCCCTCGCAACCTCCTCTGTCGTCCTCACGCGCGCCTGCCCCCGTTCCTTATTATATTCCCTCTTCCCTTCCTCTCTCACAGCCGGCTCCAAGACTCGCGAGTCTCCTCCCTCCCCCAGCATCCCTTTCTCCCCGCCTATCGATCCCACACGCGCCTGGGGCCTTGCTTCTTCAGGTACCTTACTATCCCCCTCCCTTTCTGTCGCAACCAGCCCCATTCGTCCCCAGTTCACACAGTCTCAATATCCATTCCAGATGCCTTATTACCCGTTTCATCACCCCTTCCCAATAGATAGTTGACTGGTACTTTTTTTTCAATATTTGTTGTTGCGTCAATAAAACTTATTACATCATAAATTTATTTATTCATGTTCAAGATTTGAAGTTGTTGTGAGGCTACGAATAAATATATTACTTCATTGGAAATATATACTCGGCCAAAGTTTCGGAATAGGCGCGGCTTGATTCGGACTTTCGGTTTCAGCCGATGTGTTTACCGTTTTGGGTCACGAGAGACTGCGGAATTAAGCCAACTCGTCACGGTATAGATCATCTATCTCCGACGCGTGTGAGCACTCGCAGAATTCGGTCAACTCCGCCTAAAAGTACAGCGAAAAGCACAGACACGCTTCCATGTCACATAGCCTCTGGACGTTGGAAAGGGAAGGGTCTGGCGTGGAGAGCTAGGACGGGGGGTTGCGGACGGTGCAGTTGAGTTCCCGGACCCTGGTAAGTCCTAGCCGCGGACAATCCTGCCGGACGAAACACCGTGATAAGGTACACAGGCTGGCAAAGGAGTTCCAACTTCCAAGACCAGAGCGAGGGATATCGGCGCCGCCTTCAAGTTTCAGACATCATGGAACGCGCTTTACAGTACTGTAATCGCACTTGCAGACTGCACCGCCGGTACCCAATTTGATCGATGGCCAGTCGGAGATACCGCCGCTGGGCAATGCACAAGGCACAAGGCACAAGGCGATGCATCTGAGTCCGAGCACAACACACAACACAAAAGATCAGGTACCACAACTGGGTTTATACACAACGTAACGTGATCAAATGGAAAGAGCCAGTCGAGACCCCGTATTACATTGTCTGGCGGCGGTGGTAGCTCCCTCCGAGTTGTTCAATGCACAACTAAATAACATCATGCAGCCCCTACAGCTGAACCAGAGGACCAGGCGTGCCAGCATCAGAACAATTAAACACTGGGGAAAGCCCTGCCAACTAAGAGGGGCGCCAGTTCATCGGGAAATACCAGCGGCTGGCATGAGGAAGGTATTGGCAGGACCACGACAGATCAAGACTAGATCTAACTTTGTGCTACTGGTGACTTTTGACCCTGATCTCCTCGATGTGGATAGGACACAGTGTAGCTAGCAAAATCACAAGTCTTGTCACTACTCGTTTAGCTGCTCCGTCCGGGATTCCGAGTTTCCTCCTACTACCTTACCAAACTTGAATCGCACGTTATCTCTGCGGGTTCCAGTCAATATTGGTTCCACACGCTTCGGATCTATCCTTTGTATCCGCTACTGTATAGCATAGGGAGCTGCATAGGGCTAGGTCCCCCATGATCGGCACTGTTTTCACGGAACCACTTTGAAATAAGGTTACAGTATAGCGTGATCGATACTATCGAAGTCTCGAATGACCCGGCCGTCAAGCCCAAAGTTCTGTACCTTCAGTTGCAGGTCGCGACATACACAAGATAAGTGTTGGGTTGGCAGATCTATCGAAATTCCATCGTGGGGCCTTCGAGGGAGATGCCACACCGGCAGTCGTTGATCGATATTTACTGTAGGGCGTCGCACATAATGCATTATGATTGACGTCGATTCCGAGGTCATCATAACGACAGGGTCCGGTCACCGGTTATCGACCCATTTTAGGGTCCCTACAGCTGCGCCTAGATACCCGGCTTCTGATGATGACCGCCTAGCAGCTGCACTTCTCGACACAGTGGCTTCTCAGATGTTTCATAAGATTGTGAGGATTAAATACGGCACTACAGTAGTACACTACACTACGCTCTTCAAATGAAGGACTACTACAGTAGATTACATGAGACGGTCATTGAAACCTGCGCCAAGCTTTTAACGTGCCATAGTATCGGCGGTGATCAGCTCTTCAGCCCTTTTATCTCTTGGGACAATTGAGCACGAGAACGGGTTTGGACCACTTGAAAAAATATAATCGGCGATCAGCCGCGCTTCTCGGCGGACAAGACACGTACGTTATCCCTGTCCCCATGAATGAATATTCTTCGGCGCTTCCATCAGCTCGCTTCGCCCTCTCGATATTGAAGACCGAGAAAAGGGAAGCGACGACAATAAACATCGTTGCGTCCACGAAATGTCTCCCAGGACAGATGCGTTTTCCATACCCGAACCCAGATGACCACGTCGAATCATCCCGAATACTGCCATCTGAGTTAAGAAATCGACTCGGGTTGAAGGCGTCTGGATCTGAATACACGGCTGGATCGTGCAAGACTGCCCTACGAACAATTGAAACCACCATAGACCAGTGCGGGCGGGAAAAGTATCTTACCATGAATTAGGAATGACTAGAGAGCCTGATGGTAGGTTAGCGACACCGAGATGGGCTCGTATCGTAAAATGGCGAACCCTTGGGGATAAAGTAACCTTCGTAGACATCGTCTTGCGTGGTTGAATGAGGGATGGCTGTGGGTGATTAGTGCACACCGACAATTTGCGTGAGCAGTGACGGATTGGACATACAGAGTGGTACAACGGGTTTCCACCTCAGGATTTCCTTACATATCGCATTGATGTACGGCAAGTTTGGGCGATCCTCAAATGTCGGCAGCCGGTCTCGTCCAATAACGGCGTCGAGCTCGCCCTGCGCCTTCGTTTGTACACCAGGGTCGAGTAAAATCGCGACGAAGAATGTCATCAAGGTATTGAATGTCTAGAGACGAAGAGCTGAATGTAACGAAATATAGATAATCTATTCGCAGACGCACGGTATCGGTCCCAGCTATAGAGAGCTATTTCAACCGAATCCAGCAAGAAGTTGAGGGATCGCTCACCTGCATACATCGACCCAAGAGCTCCGCTGATAGTTTCCGTTACCTTTTCACGCTCTGATTGACAAAGTTTCTCTGCATCTTGCAGCTCCTCGAGAGCCAGTGAAGGCTTCGCAGTGCCGTTGGACTAGAGGGCATGTTATGAGCCTTCACAGATACCTAAGGGGTCTGCATTGGGCATATACCATGCATTCTTTGACGAACGTCATCGGTTCCTGCACGGCCTCTAGCCCAATACCGTGGCCCCAGCGAGCAAGCGGCTTATAGCTGAACCATGGCAACCACTCGGGAATATGCCGCACTGAGACAGGTCATTATAGTGGGTATGTGGGAACTGATGAAAACACCTACAGAAAGGAAGAGAATTGACAAGTAGAGCGCCTGGGAGCGTCGTGGTCGCTGTGATTTCGGCCATCTTCTTGACAACGTAAAGCTTCCGGTCGTCCGGTCCCTCGGCATCGTAACCATACGTCATGGATAAGATCATCTCTCCCTGTAAGCTAAGAGAGGTCCGAAAATGCGATACTGAGGAAGGGTAGACGTAATCGAATAAGTTGTGCCACGAACAGTTCGATGTGACCCTTCCACGCATCTGGGCTCGCCAACAGCCGTGTGAGGAGTACACGCGCCCTAGCTTGCTGCATGGGCCGATACGTAACCGCTGCACCCGGTCGCAAGCCGCGGTCAAGTAACTTGCGTGCTTGGCGCCAAAATTCTGTATAGCCTGAAAATGGCACGAGCCATTCCCATCTCATCCTAACCCAGGTCAGTCGAAATAGCGCAAACTTCTCGTGCACGTACATCTCAAAGAACGGGATGACAGGACGATCCGAGTAAATTTCGCCCCGTTTCTCAAGGAGATCCTTGATGGCCTTGGGGGAGTTCAAAACGACGACAACCTGGCCAAAAACGTGAAGAGAGAACACATCTCCTATCGTTTCGTTTTGTGAAACAGGGAACCCTTGGTAATAAGTGGTCCCCTTACCGTAGACCTTCGACCAGCGAGTATATGTGAGCCATGGGAACTCCTTTGGGAGGTCTAGAAGGTTGCCGACTAGAGGTAGAGGTCGAGGACCAGGGGGGTAGGGGTGTGCCCTGCGTCGTCGATGGCCGTAGAATGCCAAGAAGACGACAAAGAAGGACGCTAAAGCAAAAATATCGACGACAGAGACCTGAGAAACCATGACCACTATTGATGAGAAGGTGCCAGTTGAGGTCTAAGATGGGGCGACCATCATCAATGATACCTGTTATATTTCTCTAGAAGGTCTTCCTTCCGAAGAAGCCCATACTTCCGCGGGCGTCTTCTGTGAGGTAAAATAGGCATATGAAACAAGGTCTCCTAAAGGGTGCGAGACCGTGCACACAAGACCGATTGAATTTGGGGAAAGCGAATGCATCCACCCGCAATGGCAAGGCGCAATTTGATCTTCCTCTTTTAGGTGGTCGCGTGCACTGCGGCAGACGATGTTCGGTATATTGGAAACTGGAGCTCGATCTTGCCATTGGCGAGAATTTGTTGAATTAGCGAAAGCAGCTTTGTCACGGAAGCCTGCTTTGTCACAGAAGCCTGAGATTTAGTCCTCGTTTTTTGGTCCTCGTTGTCAGGGCACCGGAATATTTAATCGACGGCGCTTCCCCGACCTGGTGAAAATTTCCGAAAAGCAGGGTGGAAGCAAGAGACACGCGTGAGAGTGCACGCATGACCTTGGTGCCGGCGGAATGAAAGGAAGGTCACAGGCGCCAGTCTGGGAGACGGGCGACCTCGAACTAGGCTCTTCACTCAGGCTCTTCACGTTCGCCCTGAATAGTATGGGTGAGTTGCAGCCTGCCATTGTTGCCAGTGTGGACTGCGTCCTTGTCGTCGTCATTCACAGAGTAACATTTTGTAGCGCAGTACGTACGACGCCGTTCGTTTAGGTAGGTAGAAACTTTTTTTTGACGTACTCGACATTTTTGTTTTACTATAAACCGAAATAGGGAACGAAGGTAGCGCCCGGCCCCACCGCGTTCATTCGTTCATTCACCTAAACCTAATCACCATACGCAACCAACACCCTCAAACACCATCAACCACAAGTCGAGAGCACTGTCTGCAAGCGCTCCACGACCTGCCAGCCCAACAACCCCTTCCAGACAAGCGAAACTCCCGGGTCATCGTCGAGTAGCCGCGCCGCCTGGTACGTTGGCGTGCAGCCAGCCCGAGCGCGCTCACCACGCTGCCGCCAGCGGCGATCCGGGAATGAACCGCGACCTTGCCCAGAGGGCCGCGAACGGCGCGCGAGCAGCAATACGGCGAGCGCTGCGACGTCGACTTCGTTCCTCTCTGCACAAGCGAGCAGTAGCATCGGTCCGGCCGCGCCCGCGTGGTCCTCCGCCTCTGCGCCCGCACCGTCTGCAAACTCTACTGCGGCGCGCATCTGCTCGTCGCTCAGGACCGGCCGCTCTTGCGCATCCGCACCACCTCGGGCGCGCGGTGAAACGACCAGCCAGAGGTGAGCGACGCCGTCGAACGCGCATGCGTACACGGGCGGGAGCGGCTCGTCGTCGAGCTCGTACATCGCACGCGCATTGTGCTCCGTCAGCACGGTGATGCAGTGCGTGAAGGAATGGCACGGCCACTGGCCCCAAGAAACGTCTTGGCCCTGCTGCTGCTGCGGGCTGGCCCAGACCACGGTCGGCTGCGGCGCGTCGGGGGGCGTCTGTGCGAGACACAGATGCGCTCCGCCTGCGGAGGCGCCGAGCACGGAGAATGCCGCTTCGGGTCGATCGTCGGGGGTGTGTTTCTCTACGGAGCGCGGATGCGGCCCGGCCGCGTCTCGGACCGCACGCAGTCCGGTCCTGACTCGCTCACGCAGATTCGTTGGTACTAGAGGGCGGAAGGCGGTCCAGCCTGAGCGAGCGCCGCGTTCTGTTTCGTGTTCGGCACCATGCGCCACGGTTTCCGTGCGCGTTGTCTGGTCTATGCGGAGGTTATGCGAAACCCGGGAAGAGAGGTCGTCGACTGTGGAAGCCGCGCTGCGCAATGAGGATGGTGGTGGGGGTGGGTTTGAATAGTGATAAGCCATTTCCCTTAGAGTGTACTTTTAGGCGATGTTTCTTGTTGGGCCTCGCAAGCACCAGTTTTTATATTAGGGATTGAGGATGTTTGGTGGCATCACGCGCGGGTGGAGGTGAGAATCATTCATAGCCGCAGCCCATTGAACACGGGCCACAACCACGCCGTCCTGTCCACACCCACAAAGAGTTACAACTCGAATGGATGGGTCATAACATACCACCGCAGATAGACAATAACGACGAGGGTCCACTTGTGGAGGAAGAACTGCTCACAGGATTGACGACCTCAAAGCCAAGCAAGTGCCTTGTCTACGAGTCTCAGCACTAAAGGCATTCGGATCCAATCCACAAATCCACAAGACGGCCCTATAGCAAGAGTAAGGAACAAATTCGGGCTCATGCTCGAGCCCAAACTAAGGGACCCCTTCCTCTGCCCGCCTTTTCGTGTCAATGCTCTTTACGCTCTCATGGCCGTCGTCCGAGATGTCACCAGGTGTTCTAATCTCACTCATTGCCGCGCGTCGCTGATCACGACGTTGGAAATACAATGTTATCAATGCAGCTATGACTTTTAGCACCTGTAAGCCTTGGCGTGGGCATCTACAGGCTGCGCTTTGTACGTACTCATTGAGAAATTGATGCATGCGGTCGTGACGTTACCCAAGAACACCCTACACAGATGCAATACCATCAATTCTAACCTGTGACACCATGCACTAATCACATACCGCGGCTGTTGCACCTGAGGGAATATGACACTTGAAGGCGGTGGTGGTTAGAGTTGGGCGATGGGATGAACGGTAGGCAGCTCACATAGGCAACCAGGCTTGAAACACATAGGCGAACATATTGCAAGATGCGACGACAAACGCGCGTTCTGTAGAACAACGTCAATCCCGTCATGGTCTTCACGGACCTACGGAAGAAGGTACGTGCTCTCGTTATCATGGCTATTGAGTTCATTAACCCATGCCATGATCAGGCCCGACAAGCCCCCCATGCAACCGGTCTGTGGGTTTGGTAAAGAAACGTGACTTCAAGTTGGGCGTCCTCTTACAAAGTAGTAAAATGCCCAGCGTCTAGGCGGTAGAAGCAGTTAGATTCTGGACCCGAGAACATTGGAGTGTCTCATACCGTGCAATGTGAGTATATACTGGCGTTGCTGCAAGAACTGAATAGGTGATAATCGACCATACCTAAGGGACATGAGCAACGGTAGGACGATGAGCACTTCTGCACTTACCCCGGCAAAAAGTATTGGTGGCCAGCGTGCCACAACCGCGTCACTCCACCAGGCATATATTAGGGCTTTGGACATGAGCACTCCTCTGCTGAGCTAATTATAGAAACCTACTCGTCACAATCTGCAGGGAATATATACCAAGGGGGTACGTATTGATCTGCCCGACGGTATAGACGATGTGCCCGGGCTTGTTAAAACTCTTCAGCCTGTGACGCCTCATCAGAGGATAGGCTAACGGAAATATGAGAAGAGGTTATTACCAGAAAATCATGGACGTCGCTCCGCCGTTGCCATTGTTGAACTGAAGACGATTAGTGCTAGTTCGCAACGACTGCGTGAGACGTGAGACAGTACCAGGACATAGACTGAACGATTGATTCGCGTCAGTACAAGGTTAGAGGTGACGTATATGGAGAACCCACGAGGCACAAGTGCGAATATATGCCATGTAGAAAAAAAGCTGAGAACCTATCCAATCGTATGAGAATTCGCAATATATCAACACATCTGAACCCAAGTCACACCTTCTCCTTGGTAAACTTCTCGGGAGGTTTCCGCCCCTCAGACTCCATACGCTTGGTGGCAATTTCAAGTTGTTCCTGGGTATAGAAGATAGATGGCTTGGTCGTTGTCGGCAAATCTGGCATAATGATGAAGCCAAGAAGCGCGATGGGGATGGTAATGACCCCATCGATGATGAACAGCCCTGAGAAAAGGAAAGGTCGGCTCATATATATAAAGTGAGAACCACATCTAAGCTCACATTTCCATCCTGCGATACCACCTCTATTGTTAAGGCCGTTGTAGACACCCTACGAAACAGACTATGTGAACACGAATGACGACACCGAACAATTCTGTACTTACCGCTTGCAAAAATCCGCTGACCATGGGGCCAACTGCGCTGGCTGTCTGCGAGAGTCATAAACCCATACAGTAAGTCATTAGCGCAGAAGAAGTGGATCTATGGATTCACATGGAATATGCAGGATCGCTTCGCTAGCTCTTCCTTTTTGTACCAGCTTCCGATAACGTACTACGTCGGACGGTCGAATGACATTATCACCGTATCACGGATGACATCTCCAGAGTTTGGGCTCACCTGTATGGCGGGATAAAAAGTCGACTCCGCCAATCCCACTAGGAAGCGGATTGCGCAGAGGGTCGAAAAGTTTTTGCTCAACGCGAGGCACATGGTGAGGGAACTCCAAACCAATTCCATTGCGGGTATCTAAAGCCCTGGCATTAAGGATCTTTCAGAATGAAGAGACACCCAACTCACCCATATCGACGGTCGGATGCGCGTGATAAGCATACTACGCACTCGTGAGATAACATTCAACGAGGCAATAGAGTCGCTCACTTTGACGGAATTTGCCCTACAACATATCCCACAGTCCATGACGTCGTGATATAATTGAGTTGATTACCATGAAGGCGGAGGCTTTCCCCAGTACTGTGAGACACGGTCCAAGACATGACGAATCGTAATAACCTACTCCTCTTGCATTCCGGATACGTAGGCGTTCTACAGCTCGTAGATTGATTAAGTCAATATTTTTCTAGCTCTGGACCATGTATACTCACAGTGACATTCTGCTGATCAAGGTATTTGCTAAAGTAGGAGAGAGCCGCATATGTAATGAGGCAGGCATCTAGTCGTCTAAGAAATTTGCGCTCCTCTGGTGACTTGTTCCAGGAATCCCTACGTTCTCATGTAAGTTATCCCAAGGCCATGAAGTGACAATAAGAGGCGTACCAGATGTAACTTGACCAAGGGCGAGTCTCCTGCTTAGCGCTGCCCATTTCGTCCAAAGGTTGATACGGAAAAGCTGGGCTGTTGCCAGATGGGGGATGTAGTTGGGAGCCGCCGGCATTTAACAGAGACTGCCTCGATGACATCATGTGCCCCCCAGCTAATAAGATGCGCTAGCCGAGCTGGCGGGAGGCGGGAGAACTGTAACCGCAGGACAGAAGACGCAATTTTTGTTCGGCGAGGGGCAGTGAGGCAATCGCACGTCAGAGAAGGCAAAGATATGACGGTCGCCTCAATGGATTACCCCGAGATGAGCCTTAGTAACGTTGTGCATTGCCTGAGAAAGACATCACAAAAACAGAAGGGCCATGGCGAAAAGAGCGGTCTCGCACGCCATCACGAAGCACAATGAGGTGCTTGATGAGGTGACTTGGTCGGCCCGCAAGTAGCACGAAATGTGACCATTTCTCATCAGACATCAGAATTACCGAAATTAGTCGGTAGATGTCCGGAAGATATAAATTGAGCCACAAAAGCTGTTTCGCCGTCGCACGCACGACTGATCTTTTCTGCTCAAGCTCAAGCTCGGCTGGTTAAAGTTGCGATGCCTGGCCAAGTCAATCTCGGTCCGTCACCCGCACGGCCCACGGCCCGAGCCTGCCTTTCCCCGAATCCCCAACGCTGACCGAGAGTTCTCGCAGGTTCTTACTCCTTTGTTCCAGAGACAAAGGTGAGAGTATATATACGGAACCTGAATTGTGTGTTGAACACTTCTCAGGAAAATCTCGACTGGGCCGAGCTTGTCACTCTCGACCTTTCCAAGTATCCCACTCCGGAAGGAAAGCAGGAACTCGCCGAGTCTCTTATCAAGGCCCTACGGGAGAAGGGCTTTTTCTACGTCAAGAACTTTAACATTTCTCAAGAAGCCGTAAACAGCCAGTTTGCAATCGGAAGGGAGTTCTACGAGCTCCCTGTGGAAGAGAAGCTTAAGTATGTTCCTGAGGGCTTAGGTGCATGCTCCATTAGGTCGTTGTTAACATTGACTAACGTGGACGGGGATATCAGATCGGGGCCAATTCAATGGCTACGTCCCTGCTGGTCGTCGCATGTACATCCATACTACTTATACGCCAATCACGAACTGATCCGTTGCTCAGTCTTAACACGAAGACAGGTATCAAGGATCGTGTGGAGATATACAACATCCCGAGTGCGTTTTACACCAACAATATCGCGCTTACTAACACCCAACTTGACGTGATTGTGCAGAGTTCAACGGGGACTTCAAGCACAACCACCCTCACCTCATTCAGAACAACATTGAAGAGATTGAGCAGTTCGCCAGGGTGTGTCACCTTCCCAAACTTGCAACGCCGTCTTTTAGATTAAATCATATTAAGTTGCTCCACTCCGAGGTATTGGATCCACTCCACACGCTTCTAGCGATCGCTCTCGAGCTACCCGAGGATTTCTTCCGCAACATCCACAAGTACGAGGTGAAAAGCGAAGACCACCTACGGTACATGAAGTATTCCAAGTTCACCCCAGAGGAGAACACCGCCATTGGTAACAACTGGGTCCCCGGTCACACTGGTACGCATACGTAACTCGGTCCTACCCTACCCGCTCATTCTTCATTGCATCGTGTGGCGCAGATCTGGGCAGCTTCACTCTACTCTTTCGCCAGCCCGTCGCAGCACTCCAAATCCGCGACCCAATCCACAATGAGTGGAAATGGGTCAAGCCACAGGACGCGACGCTTACTGTAAACGCGTGCGACGCCATCTCGTTCCTAACTGGCGGCTATGTCAGGAGCACCATCCATCGGTACAAGTCACATGGCGCTTTCTTCCCTCACCCTTATACTGAACTTACGCTTGTCAGCGTCGTTGCGCCCCCTAAGGATCAACAACATGTAGACCGCCTTGGGCTACTCTACTTTTCTCGGTAGGTAACATCCCTACTGGTTGATCTCATGCATGAAGGGCTCTATCCACCCTCGTTTATATCGGGACGGCATCTGTCCAAAACAGCCCTCACAACGATGTGGTCTTGAACACGGCCAAGGACTCTCCCGTGTTGCAGCGCGAGGGTTTCACACAGAACGAGTTCGAACGGGGCGGCAACCCCGCGCCAACCGTTGAGGGTGAGTCCGGTCCAGTCATTACCCTATCTCTATCATTTATCCTTCTGATTTTTCAATTAGCCTGGACGTTCGCGAAGCAGAAGTGGCAACGCGTAAAGGGCGCGCGCGCCGAGGATCAGGAGTATCGTACGGCGCAGATCTTGCCTGGCTTCCGCGAGCAGATCTACGCATAAGGAATCCGTGTATTGCTGAGCTAGTAGTGCAGTCTTGCCTGGCTTCCGCGAGCAGATCTACGCATAAGGAATCCGTGTATTGCTGAGCTAGTAGTGCAGAGTTGTCTCGTGGGTTATGCGTCTATGTGTGTTTGTGCGGATGTTTGGGGCGTCAGTAAGTTAGTTTCTGCAATGTGCCCTTATGTCACGTGACCCGAGGTTCTTGATGTGGAAAGAAAAGGAAGTGAAGCTACTGTAGTGAAGTCGGGCAGCAATAACCATTGAACGTATCGAACCATTCATTGAACATGGCCACTTTCCACAAAAATTTATCGTCAGCCATTCTGCGCCTTGCGCGCGGGGAGACAGATACAACGCAAGGGCGACTGCGGTTTCCGGCTTCCTATCAACCCCAGAATCACTCGACGTCGATAGGAGAAGCGGATGCTAACCAATTTTTACACCCGCAGACCAGAGGAAGCTCCGCCTTCGTTTTGCATACAGGGGTGACACGTGAAAGAGGGCCACGCGGGAATGGGAGAGCACACCTCTTCCTTCATTTTTGGACACAAATCGAGAGGTCCACGCACGCCTGCCCCTTTTGTACCCGCCCCTATTTGCAAACGGACGCAAAATCGGAAGCGGTCACGGAGGGGCGACACCTGAACGCGCGGGAGAAGGGAAAGGGCGCCTTCCACGTTTACATTTACATACACACAAAAGGGGGAAAGGGCGCCCCCTTGCTGTATGCGCTCCTTGCTCCCACGGGGCCTCTTCCCTTTGTGCATGCCCACGTGATTCTATCCAGCAAGCTGCCATTTTCATATCGATGGGACCGAGAGATTTTTTAGAAAGCAAAGGGATGGAGATAACCAGTTAATCGAGATCTGATCGGACGAAATACTTACAGCATCTTTTTCCCGTTTTTCTTTCTCGTCTCTACCTTACCCAACTGTCAGTACTGTCAGTGTCCGCCGCGGTGACGTTTCCCATTCTCTTCTGCATATGGAATGAACTAAAAATGGACAGGGGATGCGCATATATGTCGTCTGTCTAAGCCCCCCTCAGAGTACTGGCTTCTCCCAACGTGCCAATGCAACCCTATCTTAATTCCATCCGGATCCACAAGCCCCTTGGGGCGGGGTTGCTAACGACGCCCATTAAGCTCGTCGAGATGCAGAAGCAAAAACAACAGCAGCACCTCTGAGGGTAGCATTCGCGTGCGTTGCCCTGGCATGTGCCAGCCATGCACATCTTCCATGCAGTGCGTGTGATCTACTACATACTCTCTGCAACAATCCTGCATGACGTTCGCGGTTTCAGATTGTACTGTGCTGGTATATGTTTCCCCCCTATTTTTTTTTTTGGCGTTCTGACTGGTGTGCAAAATGAAGCTATGCTGCACTACGTCCACTGCTACTTGACCCGCCACTGCCGGCTAAGATGAAAGAGACCGCCTGACTTGTTTTTCATTTTATTTACGAAAAAATTCCGTAAGTCTTGGCACCGACAGGAATTCTCAAAACACGGCTGACCCTTCGAGAATTCGAGGGGGCGATATACGGGGAAAGCGGCGTGGGAATAATGTGTTATATATATTTGGAGCCAAAGGCGAGAAGACGGCAGTGATATCATGATGTGGGAGAGACATGAGGAAAATCGGTGTACGAGAGCGGTGAGAGTCGACGGATGGATCTCCGCGACGGAAGCTAGGATTTCGATTTCAACTCGATTGGGCTTACCCATACGCCCTTGATTCAAAAATAGATAGTTGCACACGCCTGAGCGATACCACCTCCCATGCCGCGAGAAACAGCTGGGTCAATCCCCTTAGACGTCGTGGCCGTCTCGATTTCCGAGGTAGTGAACAGCTTGAGGCGTCGGCCTAACTGCGAGGTTCTTAATGAAACCGCGTGTCGGAGAATGTGTCAGAGATGCGCACCCATGGAACGACTACGAATCCCTGGTAAAAGCCAACGAGGTTGCTGCGAGCCTAGGCTGATTGCGGTGCCTGCACCATAGACTTGACTGCGAGCGGTTTGCAGCCATCTGGGCCGTCTATGACCTCCGGGGATTCGGGTTGGCGGCGGTGCTGAATAGGCCCGACAAGGACATGACAGGGACAAGTCAAGCGGTGGCTACGCTAAAAAAGTGTGACTGAGTGTGTGAATTGGGTAGGAAACTGTGAATTGTGTGGGCCCAAGAGTCGAATCAGGACAAGTCTGACGCGAATCCTGGACAATGCGATTGTACGTCATATTTGATTATGTAATGTTTTTGGTGAATATCTTATACATCCCAAACTTTATTACAGTATAAGACATTTAAAACGATGAATTGATTATAAAGCACTACTGACTTTTGCGACGTATGTTAGTTAGGATGGTTGGTTGAGGAGGAGCAAGACTCAGACATACATCGTACTTAGTTGGAAAAATCATTATCGATGGTAACTGGCCATGGACGCATCGGTGGAACCTCTTTGCACTCCGACTCGCGTACTGTACCCCCACTCGGACTACGGGCCCTGAGTGCCACTATACAGTAAGCCGCCAATTATACTTTCAATTGTGATTAACTGTCGTCGACTATCGCCATGTTCTTGTGCTGCTATCCGCCGTCGTGAATAATGTATTGCAAGAGTTATCTCCAACCGATAGCTAAATTCCCTCAGCGACATGTCCGCCACCGCCACTTACCCGAATCCCATAAAATATACAAAAATCAAACTTTATGGCGAGGGATATCTGCTATTCCCTGAAACACAACGCCCGGTTGTCTTGTCGGTTATCGCACCGCCGAAGCGACAGCTTAAATTCTGGGATCTTCTGCAGCCGCCTTCTGTAGCTCTGAGGACCCACTACCCGGAATGTCCACAGGTACTGTTGATTCCTCGGACCTTAAACCCGGCCATCCAAGCCGCCGCCCGCTGCAAGTAGCTGGTTTGGCACTGGCCCTACTCAGTTTCCAGACACTTGGTATCGTGTTTTCCCACCCAGTTATCATACGTGATACTCACAGTAACATCCGCCTCGCACAGGGATCATATACTCCGACATCGGGACCTCTCCTTTGTATGTCCTTAATGGTATCTGGTCATCGTCCGGCCCCGTTCCCCCAAAGGAAGACGTCATAGGGGGCCTTAGTGCCATCATTTGGGCTTTGACCCTTCTGCCGTTGTGCAAATACGTCAGTCACCTCCCCATCTTTTTACGTTGACCCATACTGACACTGTACATAGGTCCTTATATGCTTACACTTTGGCACTCATGAAGGTAGCGCAGATGTTCCTTGTAGGCGCTGCAAAGTCTCACATATTTTCGGTTCTTCAGGCGAGGGTGGACCTTTCGCACTCTATCAAGGGATCTATCCCCCGACGTTTTTCGAAAGCACCCCTACTCACGACTCGATGATGGCTGGAAGAAAGAACCGCGACATTAAGCCACCCAAGTCCCTCAGGTGGCCTATGTTGATATGGGTAATTTTTTTTCTCCTGGAGTGGCAATGGTACCTGACGTAACGTAGGCCCTCTTTGGCACAAGTTTGACGATGGCGGACGGTGTTCTGACTGCCGCCGTATCGGTCACGAGCGCAGTTGGAGGTATTGGTGAGTTACTCGCAAAACTAAACTCGTGCAATCAACTCAGCCACTACACCTGGAATAGCTGTCGCCAAGCCTAGCGTGGCGGATCACGTCGTTTCCATCTCGATAGTGCGGCTTCTTCTACCCCTACTCGTTTTTATGTCTGATCTCCTGGCAGGCATTCTTGCTTGTGTTGTTCCTGTCACAACCACTAGGGACCGCGCGTCTGTCGTCCGTCTTTGCGCCTAGTATGCATACAACACATCTTTCGTGTCCGGTTAATGTCTCTCACAAAGTCGTGCAGTCACCTTTACTTGGCTGCTGCTCCTCGCCGCGACAGGGATTTACAACATCACAAAGTATCCTGGTATCTTTCGCGCGTTCGATCCGTCCCGGGCCATCATGTGTAACTTTCTCCACCTTCTGTCTTGGCCCCCGCGTCTCATCCAGTAAACATAAAAGATTTTGTGCGCACCGGACAATACGACACCCTTGCCGGTGTTCTACTTGCCGTTACTGGTTGTGAGGCGCTCTTTGCAAAGTAAGATGTCCCGTCAACTCCTACACCATATCTATTCAACATTACTTGTAGCCTTGGACAGTTCAACATGATTTCAATCCAGGTACGCCTCGGTCGTCGTGCTGCGTTAGCGAGTCCCTTGACCTTGGTTCGTGTACAGATTTCATTTACGACTCTGGTGTATCCGTCACTCGTGCTGGCCTACCTCGGTCAGGGCTCTCGGCTGATCGTCGATGGAGAAAATGTTATCTCAAACGTCTTCTACCGCACCATTCCGGGTGAACACAGCGGTCCATTATTCTGGATTCTTTATGTCTATGCGATAGTCGCTACGCTTATCGCCTCTCAAGCTATGATCACTGCATCATTCTCCTTGGTCCAGCAGCTCGTCAACATGCGAAGTCTACCTCCGTACGCACATATCCGTTCTTCCCGGTTGTGGTTCTACGTTCGCTGACAGGTATTGTTTCAGTGTGCATATGATTCACACGTCGGACAAGACACAAGGACAACTTTATATCCCTGTCGTGAATTGGATGCGTAAGGGATTCTTGAAATGATGATGGCAAACATATTAAATCTCGTTACCAGTTATGATAGCGACGATCGTTCTTGTCGCGGCGTTCAACAATGCCACACAGCTGACGAATGCCTACGGATTTGCTGTCGCAACAGTGATGTTTACGACTACTGTGCTGATCGCACTGCAGATGCGCTACGTCAAATTCCTTCCGGTCATTGTCCCGATTATGTTTTTGGTTTTCTTTGGTTTCTTGGATGGTGAGCAATGATTGTCCTATGCGCGCCAGCGCTGACGTCCTGTCAGGTCTCTTCTGGGGCGCGTCGTTAAAGAAGATCCCCCATGGCGCGTGGGTGCCACTTATGCTAGGTGTTATTCTGTAAGGTTTTTCCGTCTGTCGTCGGTCGGGGCCAAGATGGCTCACAGTGCATCTTCTCCGACCTAGTCTCGTACTCATGACTTCATGGACCTGGGCCAAGGTGAGCATCCACCCTCTCTTTATCCTGCGACGATGTTGAGTTGTTTTTTATGTTTCGCAGGGCCTCGAGGACAGGTTCGACCGCAAGAGCCGCAAGCGCCTCGAAGGCTTCATCGTGCCTGAGGGCGCGGTATTCGGCGAGTCCGAGAAGCACGAGGAGGGCGCGTTCTTCGCGGTGCAGGAGCAGGACGACGACGACAACGCCAACAAGACCATGTACTTTGTTACGCCCCAGCTCCCAGACGCGAACGGCATGGACAGGAAAGAGGAGCGCCGGGTGCTTTCGCGCTTGCCCCTGCTCGCGATCTTCCACGGGGTCTCGCACGAGCGCGGCGTGCCGCCCTCCTTCACCGGTACGCGATACGTGGCCCTCCCCCTCCTTTCGCCCTGCTCACTCTCCTAAGGTTTCCTGAGGCAGTGGCCATCGCTGCCGACGTTCGGCGTGTTCCTGACGACGAGGGTACTGCCCGTGCCGCACGTGGACGACGCGGATCGCTACGTCGTCTCGCGCGTCGACGTGCTCCCGGGCTTCTACGGCGTTGCGCAGTTCCTCGGCTTCCGCGACGAGGCCGCGCTGCGCATGGACGAGATCGTCGCCCGCATCGGCGAGGTCGAGGAGCGCTATGCGGAAGCGGACGGGAACAAGCGCGCCGTCGTGCACCGCCGCGTCGCGCAGCTCCAGGAGCTCGCACGTCACCCCACGCACATGTTCGTCCCTCCCGCCCCTATTGTTCGCTGTCGACATAGTACTGATGTGCCGCGTTGCAGCATCCCGCATTACGCGCCTAAGAGCAAGGGCTTGGTGTTGGGCCGTCTGACGCCGATCGCGAGCTACCTCCGCCGCGTGCTCATTGAGGACATCTACGGGCGACTCAGTAAGCCCGCCTGTTGCGCGTCGTTCGGAAAACGGTGGTCTCTGAACGTCATTTTTTTTTCAGGTATTATGTTCCCCGAAGGCGAGGCCTGGTTGGCCCCTGCGGATGAGTGAGTTGTTTTCACTCTAAACCGACACATACAGGACCACCGCTCACGCATCCACGCGCTCCTCTCTTGCCCTGCAGGATCATCCACGTTGGTGTGACGGCGACAATCTAAAATAGATATGTTGGAAGGGCTGGAGTTACACTTTCTAGATATACATTTGAGTAGTGTACCGGATTAGCAAACACAGACCGGCGATGCATACTGTAATGACCACTACTAGACGGCTCATACACCTCACTCGAGTGAAATGGGGATGGTTATTTGCAGAACCAGAGCAGAAATACCACCATAAAAAACAAAATGATGCGCCGCGGGCAGGTCGTTCTTACTGTAAAAGCGTAAAAGCTGAAAAGCTTAGTCACAACCCCATTTCCTTGCACCGTTTTACCACGCTCCATACTATCACGTGCTGCCGGTCGCAAAAACGGAACATAACTTGGGAGTCAAGAAGCGCAACGCGCAACACCTGGGCCTGGCCATTAACGATAATGCCGTTCAGTACGCATGTTATTTGCCACGGTCTGAGAAACGGTGCTAGCTGAGAGTCTCAGCCGGTAGTATCAAGGGTGGTATGCGAGAAAAAACGCGACCGAGACGCAATTGTCATTCCGCAAGCAGTCGAGCAATCACACGTCAGGAGGCATTCGCCTTAACGGATCACCCCTGAACCCACATTGTGCATGTGCATTTGCTTTAGAAAACGTCACGAAAATAGAGAGCTGAGGGACCACTCTGGCATTAGCTACTGGCCGAAAATAGTTGGTCTCGCACGCCAGAGTGGGACACGATGAGGAAGTATGAGGTGCTTCATGAGGCCACTTGGCCAGTCTACGAGAATAGTCATCAGAATTTTCGAAATTCGTTCGAAGATATTGAGTCAATCGCGGCCCGTCACTGCCACGGTTCACGCGCTCACGGCCCGAGCCCCGCTGCCTCTACTTGTTCCCCCATCTTGATCAAGAGTTCCACCACACCACGCCGATCTTGCCTGGCTTCCGTGAGCAGATCTACGCATGAGGTATCCGTGTGTTGATTAACCAGTAGTGTAGAGTTGTCTTATGGGTTACGTGTTTGTGCGGATTTCGACATACTGTGTACTGTACCTTTTGTGCTCCCTTGTCACTTGCCCCAAGGTCCGCAAAGCTGTTGACTATGGCCACTTGCCACAAGATATCTGGAAGTTTTACAGTCATATCATTCTACACCTTGCGTGTGGGGAGACAGATTCGGCGCGCGGCGACCGCGATTTCCCGCTCCTCTCTAGCAACCCTGTCAGGATCACTCGACTATTATCTGTGTAAGGGTAGACAAATATACGAGCAGGGAAGGTATCCTCGCAACTAATCAATCACACACGCACACTAGGGGCCGCATGGCTGCGAGGAAACTCGAAGAAGACGCCTTGATGACACGTGAATGGGGGGCCATGCGGGAATGGGTGCAAGTGGGCCCCACCTCCACCTTCATTTTTAGGACTCGGAAAGTCCACCCACACTCGCCCCTTTTGTGCCCCTCCGCCCCTCGAAAAAAGGGGGGCGTGCGAATGCGTCCGGTGCAGGTGCGGACGGGGGAATGCGCGAGAGAAGGAAAAATGGTGCTCTACTCCTGTTACATAAAGGGATGCACTCTTTGCCCCTGTTTGCTCATAAGAAAGCACGCGAGGGGGGGGGGAGACACCTTCCCTTTGTGTACACCGCCCCTTCGTCATCGTAATTTTTTCTCTCGACAAAAGCTGGCTGACAGCCATTTTCACTCGATGGGACCCTCGACGAGTTTTTTTTTTTTTTGGAAAGCAAGTGCACCTCTTCACGCCGATACTCCATGCAGCATGCTGTACCACGTGCACTGCCACCTGTGAAAGAGATTTCCTAACTTAGTGATATGATTTTTTTTCTTCATTTTATATAACGAGAATTCAACCGATCAAGATCAAGCGCTTGCGCCGTGAGAATAATGTGTTATATTTGGAATATCACGTGACATCGCCAGGTGACAGACAAGTTAGGAGGCGAGATATACCAATGTTATACCGCGTACTCGGTTGGTAAAGTCATCATTATCGATGGCAACTGGCTCCGAACATGTCGATAGAATCTCCTCTGGAATACCGCATACACTCCGACTTGGACTATGCCCTGAGGCCCGAGCTCTGAACCGCCGATCAGACTTACAATTGTCGTCAATTGTAATCAACTATCACGACGGTCACTGTACAAGCGGAAGCATCACTTGTGCTACTATACACCGCCCGTGAATAACATATTGGAAGAGTTATTTCCAACTGATAGCTAAATTCCCTCAGCGACATGCTCGCCACAGACACTTACCCGAATCTCATAAAATATACAAAATCAAACTTTATGACGAGGGATATCCGCCGTTCCCTGACATCGCAACGCCCGGTTATCAGTACCCTTGAAGAGGAGTTAAAGTGACAGCTTAAATCCTGGGACCTTCTGCGGCCTTCTACAACCCTGAGGACCCACTATCCGACATGTCCACAGCTTCTGTTGGTTTGTCGGACCTAAAAGGCCTCAAATCCAGCCATAAAGGCCGCCGCCCGCTGCAAGCAGCTGGTTTGGCACTGGCCATACTCAGCTTCCAGACCCTTGGTATCCCATTGTCCCACTCAGTTATCGTACGTGATACTCACAGCACCCGTCTCACACAGGGATCATATACTCCGACATCGGGACCTCTCCTTTGTATGTCCTCAATGGTATCTGGTCATCGTCCGGCCCCGTTCCCCCAAAGGAAGACGTAATAGGGGGCCTTAGTGCCATCATTTGGGCTTTGACCCTTCTGCCATTATGCAAATACGTCAGTGGCCTCCCCCTTCTTTTGGGCTCATCTATACTGACACTGTACATAGGTCCTTATATGCTTGCGCTTTGGGACGCATGAAGGTAGAGCACATGTCTTGTGGCCGGTGTAAAGTCTCACATGTTTTCGGTTCTTCAGGCGAGGGTGGACCTTTCGCACTCTATCAAGGGATCTATCCCCCGAAGTTTTTCGAAAGCACCCCTACTCACGACTCGATGATGGCTGGAAGAAGGAACCGCGACATCAAGCCACCCAAGTCCCTCAGGTGGCCTATGTTGATATGGGTACTTTTTTTTTTCTCCTGGGGTGGTGATGGTGCCTAACGTAACGCAGGCCCTCTTTGGCACAAGTTTGACAATGGCGGATGGTGTTCTGACTGCCGCCGTATCGGTTACGAGCGCAGTTGGGGGCATTGGTGAGTTGCTCGCAGAACCAATCTCGTGCAATCCACTCAGCTACTACACCTGGAATAGCTGTCGCCAAGCCTAGCGTGGCGAATCACGTCGTCGCCATCTCGATAGTGCGGCTCATTCTACCCCTGCCCTTTTTTATATATACATCTGACCCCCTTGCAGGCATTCTTGCTCGTGTTGTTCCTCTCCCAACCACTAGGGACCGCACGTCTGTCGTCCGTCTTTGCGCCTAGTATGCATGCAACATACCTTTCGTGTCATATCAACCTCCCTCACAAGCCTTATAGTCACCTTTGTTTGGTTGCTCCTCCTCGCCGCAACAGGGATTTACAACATCACAAAGTATCCTGGTATCTTCCGCGCGTTCGATCCGTCCCGGGCTATCATGTGTAACTTTCTCCACCCCCTGTCTTGGCCTCCGCGTCTGATCGAGTATACATGAAAGATTTTGTGCGCACCAGACAATACGACACCCTTGCTGGTGTTCTACTTGCCATTACTGGCTGTGAGGCGCTCTTTGCAAAGTAAGATGTCCCGTCAACTCCTACACCATATCTATTCAACATTACTTGTAGCCTTGGACAGTTCAACATGATTTCAATCCAGGTACGCCTCAGTCGTCGTGCTGTGTTAGCGCGTCCCTTGACCTTGGTTCGTGTACAGATTTCATTTACGACTCTGGTGTATCCGTCACTCGTGCTGGCCTACCTCGGTCAGGGCTCTCGGCTGATCGTCGATGGAGAAAATGTTATCTCAAACGTCTTCTACCGCACCATTCCGGGTAAACACAATGGGCCACTATTCTGGATTCTTTATGTCTATGCAATAATCGCCACGCTTATCGCCTCTCAAGCTATGATCACTGCATCATTCTCCTTGGTCCAGCAGCTCGTCAACATGCGGAGTCTACCTCCGTACGCACATATCCGTTCTTCCCGGTTGTGGTTCTACGTTCGCTGACAGATATTGTTTCAGTGTGCATATGATTCACACGTCGGACAAGACACAAGGACAACTTTATATCCCTGTCGTGAATTGGATGCGTAAGGGATTCTTGAAATGATGATGGGAAAGATTTATAACTAGTTACCAGTTATGATAGCGACGATCGTTCTTGTCGCGGCGTTCAACAATGCCACACAATTGACGAATGCCTACGGATTTGCTGTCGCGACAGTGATGTTTACGACTACTGTGCTGATCGCACTGCAGATGCGCTACGTTAAATTCCTTCCGGTCATTGTCTCGATTATGTTTTTGGTTTTCTTTGGTTTCTTGGACGGTGAGCGATGGTCGCCCTGTGCGCGCCAGCGCTGACGTCCTGTCAGGTCTCTTCTGGGGCGCGTCGTTGAAGAAGATCCCCCATGGCGCGTGGGTACCGCTCATGCTAGGCATTATTCTGTGAGGCTTTGTTCTTCTGTCATCCGTCGATGCCAAGACGACTCAGTACATCGTCTCCGACCCAGTCTCGTACTCATGACATTTTGGACCTGGGCCAAGGTGAACATTCACCCTCACTTTATTCCACGACGACGATGTTGAGTTGTTTCCCGTGCCCCATAGGGCCTCGAGGACAGGTTCGACCGCAAGAGCCGCAAGCGCCTCGAGGGCTTCATCGTGCCCGAGGGCACCGGCGCAGTCTTCGGCGGGTCGGAGAAACACGAGGACAGCGAGTTCGTCGCGGTGCAGGAGCAGGACGACGGCGACAACACTAATAAGACCCTGTACTTCGTCACCCCCCGGGTCCCAGATGTGAACGACGTGGACGAGAAAGAGGAGCGCCGCGCGCTCTCGCGTCTACCCCTGCTCGCGATCTTCCACGGGGTTTCGCACGAGCGCGGTGTGCCGCCCTCCTTCACCGGTATGCCCCTACGCTCCCCTCCCCCTCCTTTCGCCCTACTCATGCTCCTTCTGCGCGCAAGGTTTCCTGAGGCAGTGGCCGTCGCTGCCGACGTTCGGCGTGTTCCTGACAACGAGGGTGCTACCCGTCCCGCATGTGGACGATGCGGATCGCTACGTCGTCTCGTGCGTCGAAGTGCTCCCAGGCTTCTATGGCATCGCGCAGTTCCTCGGCTTCCGCGACGAGGCCGCGCTGCGCATGGACGAGATCGTCGCCCGCATCGGCGCGCTCGAGGAGCGCTACGCGGAAGCGGATGGGAATAAGCACGCTACCGTGCATCGCCGCGTCGCGCAGCTCCAGGAGCTTGCACGTCACCCTACGCACATGTGCGTCCCTCCCGCCCCTATTGTTCGCTGTCAACATAGTACTGATGTGGCACGCTGCAGCATCCCGCATTATGCGCCTAAGAGCAAGGGCTTGGTGTTGGGCCGTCTGACGCCGATCGCGAGCTACCTCCGCCGCGTGCTCATTGAGGACATCTACGGGCGACTCAGTAAGCCAACCTGTCGCGCATCGCTCGGCAAACGCGGATTATTGAATGTCATTTATTTCAGGTATGATGTTCCCCGAAGGCGAGGCCTGGTTGGCACCTGCGGATGAGTGAGTTGTTTTCACTCTAAACCAGGATCACCGCTCACGCATCCGTGCGCTTCCTCATTTTCCCTGCAGGATCATCCACGTCGGCGTGACGGCGAGAATCTAAATAGACTGCTGATGTGTTGGAAGACCAGAGGGCTAGAGCTAAACTTTATTTTCTTAGATTTAAGTAGTGTACCGGATTAGCAAACACAAACTGGCGATGCATACTGTAGATCACTACACACCTCACTCGAGTGAAATGGGGATGGTTATTTGCGGAATAAAAATGACGCACCCAGGTCGTTCTTAAAAGGTTAAAACCTTTTTCCTCGCACCGCTTTACACGCCCCATACTCCGGGTCATCGTGATAACTAGACTATTAGTGTTGCAAATTCCAGTCAAGAGGCGCAACGCGCAACCTCCGTATTTTCACGTAAGTTATTATTATGCTCACTCGATTGCTTGCACCAGGTATAACTTGGCCATGAGCGTTTCCCATTTCGTTCCAAAAATTTATGAAAGCTAGGCTGTCGCCAGATGCGGAGAGGAGGCCCCGGCATTTAACGGAAATTGGTCCGTTACGCATGTGATTTTCCCCTGTCTAGAAAAAATAGCGTGCGAGAAAAATTGCGACCGAGACGACGCAATTGTCATTCCGCGAGGGACAGGCAGTTGGGCAATCGCACGATAGTCGCCTCAACGGATCACCCTGGACCCACATTGTGCAGTTGTTTTTAAAAAAACGTCACAAAAACGGACAGCTGAGGGGCCATAACACTGGCCGAAAATAGTTGTCCCCGCACGCCATCGTGGAGCGGTATGAGGTGCTTGATTGATGAGGTCACTTGCAAATGGCGCATGTCTTACCCACAAGAATAGTCATCAGAATTTTCGAAATTGGATCGTAAGTGTTCGAAAGATATAAAGTGAGTGTTTCGCTGTTGCTCGCTGAGTCTGTTCAAAGCTCGGGCCAAAGTCACAATGCCTGATCAAGTTAATCTCGGTCCGTCACTGCCACGGCTCACGGCCCGAGCCCGCTACCTCTACTCGTTCCCCAAACAACGTTGACCGAGAATTCTCGCAGGTTCTTACAGCTTTGTCCCAGAGACAAAAGTGAGCATAAACATCTTACGGAATTTGTGTATCATATTGAATACTTCTTTAAGGAAAATCTCGACTGGGCCGAGCTTGTCACTCTCGACCTTTCCAAGTATCCCACTCCGGAGGGAAAACAGGAACTCGCCGAGTCTCTTATTAAGGCCCTACGGGAGAATGGCTTTTTCTATGTCAAGAACTTCAACATTTCTCAAGAAACCGTAAACGGCCAATTTGCAATCGGGAGGCAGTTCTTCGAGCTCCCTGTGGAAAAGAAGCTCAAGTATGTTCCTGAGGGCTTAGGTGCGTGCTCCATCAGGTCGTTCGATCGTTTACACTGACTGACATAGGCGGGGATATCAGATCAGGGCCAATTCAATGGCTACGTCCCTGCTGGTCGTCGCATGTACATCCGTACTACTTATACACCAATTATGGACTCACCCGTTACCCAGTCTTGACACGAAGACAGGTATCAGGGATCGTGTGGAGATATACAACATCCCGAGTGCGTTTTACACCATTAATACATGCTTGCCGATACATAAATTGGCATTGCTGTACAGAGTTCAACGGGGATTTCGAGCACGATCACCCTCAACGCATTCAGAACAACATCGAAGAGATAGAGCAGTTCGCCAGGGTGTGATACCTTCCCAGACTTGCAGCGCCTTCTTTTAGATTAATTCATATCAAGTTGCTCCACTCCAAGGTATTGGATCCACTCCACACGCTTCTAGCGATCGCGCTCGAACTACCCGAGGACTACTTCTGCAACATCCACAAGTACGAGGCGAAAAGCGAAGACCACCTACGATACATGAAGTATACCAAGTTCACCCCAGAGGAGAACGCCGCTATTGGCTACTGGTCCCGCGCTCATACCGGTACGTATATTTAATCAGTCCTGTGTAACTCCGCACGCACACTCACTTTCCATGGCATTGTCTGACGCAGATCTAGGCAGCTTCACGCTACTGTTTCGCCAGCCTGTCGCAGCACTCCAGATCCGCGACCCGATCCACAATGAGTGGAAGTGGGTCAAGCCGCAGGACGCGACGCTTACAGTGAACGCGTGCGACGCCATGTCCTTCCTGACTGGCGGCTATGTCAGGAGCACCATCCATCGGTATAACTCGCATTGCGCACACCCTTTATACCGAGCTAACACCGCTGTCAGTGTTGCTGCGCCACCTAAGGATCAACAACACGTAGACCGCCTTGGGCTACTCTACTTCGCTCGGTGAGTAGCAACCCAACCAGTTGATGCCGTGCAATGCAAGGGCGACCCACGCTCATTTATATTGGAATCGGCGCCAGCCCACACAATGACGTGGTATTGAACACGGCCAAGGAATCTCCCGTACTGCAGCGCGAGGGTTTCACGCAGAACGACTTCGAGCGGAGCGGCAACCCCGTGCCGACAGTTGAGGGTGAGTCCAGTCCATTCATTACTCTATCCCCCATCATCTAATTTTTTTTTTTTTTTTACTAGCCTGGACATTCGCGAAGCAGAAGTGGCAACGCACGAAGGACGCGCGCATCGATGACGAGGGGTTCCGCACCGCGCAGATCTTGCCTGGCTTCCGCGAGCAGATTTATGCATGAGGCATTTGTGTATAAGCAAACTATTATTGTAGTACGTGTCATAGGTCTGTGTATTTGTGTAGGTGTATGTATGTGTGCGGTGGTTGGCTACAGTGTCACAAAACGGAATGCCGCGTGCAGATATCGAATGTCTTTGCTGTCTTGTCTCTTGAATGCCGTCTGTTTGGCTGGTGTCTCCCATCAATTGTGGGAAGTTGGCTTGGTGCAGTGGGTGTACTGAACAACATAGTGCGGCTACACAATGTCAATTGAGCAGTTCCTGTGGCATTAAATACGCATGGCCCTTGTTATGATTTCCCACTTTTGGATGCATTAGGGTCTTTCAAAGTACCATTAATTTGGTCCCTTATTGGACCCATTAAGTGATCATTAATCCACAATTTAGCACCATTTTAGGGTTAATGTGAGAAATAATGAAGTAAATAATTGACCAATAATGGTCAACTTTGAAACCACCCCCCCAAAAAAAAAACTTGTTAATTGGTTGCTTAATGCCTTAATTTTTGCACCCTTGAAGCTTCAGGGTCCTTTGGCAGGGTGGCACCTTTTCAATCCCCACCTCACTGTTGAGCGGGCAGCACTAACAGCAAGGGGTTAATTGTTATGTTTCGTCCTCGGACTGCCTGGCCCAGTTGTGAACTCTGATGTGTTCATGATGACCCGACGTGTCAGCAGTAATGTGTCATGGACTTCGGATCTAGTTGCCTCATGTTTAGCTGACTGATGACTTCTATTGTTGTATGTGATGTGTCTTTGTTACTGTTACGTCTCGCCCCGAACCCCGCGCGATCAGTGCAGACTCGTGCAGTACCACCGAGCAGTACCGCGCCGAATGGGTTGCAGCCGCCAGAAGTGAAGGCATCGACCCCGGAAACATCCTGCATTACGAACGTGACCCGGGCTGGCAAGCGCCCTGGGAATAGCCGAAGAAGACGTCAAGCGCCCGTCACGTGACCCTGGCACGTGACCTGGTCTAGACTCGCACCAGAAGGATCCAGATGAGCTTGTGCCTGGATCGTGATTGGATCTGCCTCATGGACTGTATGGTTCCTAGTTTCTGATGGATTGTCTGATTGTGCCTGTGGCCTGATGCGCCCAGGAGTTGTATGTTTCAGCCACTGATTGATGGACTTCTGACCCCGTTTCACCTCTGCCTCATTGTTGACCCTGTGACTGTATGCCCCTGACTCGTGTTGTTTCACTTACGATTGGACGATACGTACTAAGTTTCGGACTCCAAGCTGAGCTTGAAAGCTCCTTGGAAGTGTATAAGTAGTACCCCAGTCTCGCTGATATCCCTCAGCTTGACTTCTTGTATTCTACCAGCCTACAAGTAGACCGAAGCAGATACAGGTAGCCCCTGTATAGTTGTCCCCTCTCCGATCCTGTCTCCTTTGCTTGAGCACGTTCTCCTCTTCTTCTTTGCCACCCGCGTTACGCATCTCCTTGCCGTTATCGCCTATGGTATTGTTCAAACCTTAGAAGAACTCAGCAAATCCCAAGATCTCGAGAATCCGGCCGGAAGATAGACCAGCCGAAGTCTTGGTCGCCACCGTGATACCGCAAGAACCCCAAGTTTCCCGTTGAGCGCCGAACTCCGGAAGGTACGCCCGCTGGAGCGTAACAGTTACGCTATTATGGCATTTAGTTCGATTTGGACTTGTATGGAAAGGCGTTCATGACTTAGCGTAGATTGTATAGTCGTTCATATGTCCTTAGTATCCCCTGGAATACGACCAAGGCAATCCACAAGGCTCTGGCTGCAAACACCAGGGTGATGACAAGTCAACGAGGCATGATGACAACTCCTTAGACGCGAAGGTCAAGGACTGATAGAGAGGCGGTCAAGGCTCAAAGGCCCGAAGAGCAAGTTGAAGGTGGTATATAGAAGAAGACCAAGATGGCGTTTCTTGGTCTTCGAGAACCACTATTTATACATTTGAGAGGTAGCTTTAAAGCTCCTCTATGAAGTCTGATGTCCAGTCATGTATGTAGCTCGAACCCTACTACGACTGTACTAGTAATGAGTCACAGTAACAATCATGTGCTACTGTGATGCTGAGTGATCCAAGTCCATGACTAATTCCAACTTACTATCGTAGTCATAACTGTATAGTAAGCATCCCTTTTGTTGTTCCATAACATCACCCCCTTTTCAGCTGCGGCGCCCACAATGCTGACGTTGTCCCATTCCTCCCATCCATCCAGCTTGCATCTCCTCTATCTGGTCAAGGGTGTTCACCATCTCGAGGTGGAACTTGCTGCGTGCGAGTTCCCCTTTGACACCCCCCAGCGCGGCGGTGAGCTGATGAAGCTGCTGCTCCATCTGTTGAGACGTCACCAAATTGAAGTGTGATGTCTCGTGGGATATGATTGTGTCATTCCCTTCTATATACGGTATCTGACCCTTATGGTTAGATTATGGACTTCCGGACTTGTACGGACCGGTTATTGTTTATCTTTATTTTGTAGTTCCTTATAAGGTTCTCCTTGTTCTTATTGTTAAGATACCGATCACATCCGCATTAGGCGGTTTTATTGTTCTATGCCCTCCAATGGCATTTCTCCCTCTGGCGCACAGACCAGGTGTATTTTGTTTGAGTCACCAGTGCGCACAGACCATTCTTAGCTAAGCATCCTGTATATAAGGTCTGCTGTTTTCGCCCTCACACTTCAGAGTTTTCTTCACCTCTGAAGTGTAAGTTCCTTCTTTACTACTAAGCCTCTCTACCTTACGCTGACACTGTATTAGTTACTTTTGTGTCTTAGGTGTGTAGCGCTGCTATAGAGTTTTCTTCACCTCTGAAGTTTACTTTTGTGTCTTAGCCGCTCTTGCTTTATCTCGCTGTTAGTGCTGCCAGCTCAACACCATCTGCTCAGCCTCATACACATATGCCTGGTGTCGCGGTCGGACTTCACGGACTTATCATATGGTACAAGGAATTGAAGTGGACACTTACTATACGGTTATGACTACGGTAGTAAGTAGATATTAGTCATGGACTTTACGGATCAGTCAGCAAGGGGAGTACTAGCATGTGATAGCTAGTATGACTCATTCCTAGGATAGCGGTAGTAGGGTTCAAGCTACTTACGCTATTGGGTACTATCGCGAGGAGGAGCTTCAAAGCTACCTCCGTAACATGTATAAATAGTGGGTTGTGAAGACCAAGAAGAGCCATCTTGGTCTTCTTTGAATACCACCTACTTCTAAAGCTCGACATTCTTCTGGGCCTTCACGCCTCTCGCTCCCTTCACGATTGTTATCCTGACCTTTGTGTCTAGGACACTGGCACTCTCAAGGCAACAGCTCGGAGTTGCCTTAGTACTATTCGGAAGAGTACTGTGGATCGCTCTCATCATCTTTTACGGTATTACAGAGACTCTGAGGGAGTCTCTTCGACCTGCTAAGTCGTGAACGTCTTTACACGAGTCCAAGTCGGACTAACGCCATGGTAGTGTAACATTAAGACCAAGATCTCCTAATCGTGGCGTTCACCACAAGAGACCAGTGGAGAAACTTTCAAACCTACAGCCTCGACACCAGAGGAGAACGATCAGTACCGCAAAGATTCCTAGGTGCGGCCAGGTTGTAACGTTTCATTCTCGGACTGCCCGGCCCGGTTGTGAACTCTGACGTATCCACGATGACTCGGTATGTCAGCAGTAATGTGTCATGGACTTCGGATCTTGTTGCCTCGTGTTCCGGCTGACTGATGTTTCCTATTGTTGTACGTGATACATCTTATGCGTTTGCTCCCGAGTTCTATTGTTGTACGATACTAGTATTACGTTGTGGATGACTGATTCCTAGGATCCCTGTCCTAGGATTTACGCTACTTACGCTATTGGCTACATACAAGTTTGAGCAGAGTGAGAACTGACTCCTTTACGTGTATTTAAGCCCGTAGTAGTACGGACCAGGATCCCCATCTTGGTCTTCTTCGAATACCACTCTCTCTACTCATCGTCTGTGCTAGGGACTCGTAGTGTCCCTAAGTGAGCTCGCTCCGGCATATCCCTTTGCGACCAAGGGGGATCCCCATGACTTTGTCTCCACTTCCCTTGTGGATGGTAGACTCGCCAGCCATAGTGTATCCGCCAAATACCACGTGCCATCTCGTCTTCGAGTACCTCAACGCCCGTACCACTCGACCCACTCACTGTTATTACATCGTCGACAACCCTCGGTGGAGGTATATCCGTAAAGTCCCCAGTCCGCCTCCCGGAGTACCCCTTGACCTCCCCCTTTACACTTACCGCGACTCTACGGGAGTGTACCAACGACACCCCGCGGTCTTTCCCGACTCTCCCGACAACCACCGCCATTACCCCAGAGGGAACCCACGTTACAACAGCGTCTAAGTCAGACAAACGTCCGTGGTAGACGTTACATTAAGACCAAGATCCTTCAACGTGGCTTCCACAGCAGTAACAACCAGAGACCTTTGGATCCCTTTCCGCCCGTATCACATCGACAGAAGAGGGGAACGCAACGTCCCCAAGCAATACCTCAAAGGAGCATTTTGGCAGACTGAAAAAGGGGACCCAGGCTACGTCGTCTCCTATACTTACAAAGACAGTACTACAGGACTCATCCCTGTAGAATTTAATTTCGAACACACCTGTTGGACGGAACCCAAGTGGGACGCGCTCCACTACAAACTACAAGTCGTACGACCTGCAGGCTCGAGCCTCCGACTCGACATCCTACAAAGCGAAGTAACCACAAGAGACCAGTGGGGCCCTCTTGACGGACAAGAAGAAGAACCCGTTCGATCACCCACACCCAAGACACCCGCACCTTCCCCATCACTCGCAAGTAACCCTGAGGAGATTCGCATCCTCGAAGCCCAAGCAGAAGAAGAAGAACTACAGTTGGGGCTAATAGCTGAGTCAATCCCCACAGACATGACGACCACTATCACCGAACAGCCTACCACCTTCCAGGAACCCGCGCGCATCAGTCGCGGAGAAGGACCACCACCAGGAGGACACGGCGGAGGAGGAGGAGGAGATGACGGAGGGGGAGGAGACCCCGGAGGACCCCTCTTCACAGGACCAAACGTGTCAAGCGGAACCAAACCCGAGAAGTTTATGGGCAAAGAACCCCTGGTATTCACCGGGGATTGCACCAAGGTCCAGCAGTTCCTCACTCAATGGGAACTCTTTGTGGAGACCAATTACGATAACCCTGCGTTCATGCTCCCCTATCAAAAAGCACTAATCTTCCTGACATACATCCAAGGAGAACACGTCAACGAATGGGTCCTGTCCACCACCAAATGGATCAAAGTGTACAAAGCCAAGCATGGACTGTACGACAAATGGATCTGGGAAGCCATCGAATCGGGTTTCCGCAATACCTTCGCCGACACCCTTGAAAGGGAATGCGCCCAACAAGACCTCCAAAAGGGATTCAGGATGGAAGGGCAAGACATCGACTCGTACATCGCCAAATTCGAGAAGGCGGTACGAGAAGCAGGATACCGCTTTGACGACTCTCTAGTCCTCGACAAATTCACCAGTGGACTCCCAGTGGAACTATACAAGAATGCCTACAATTTCCACAGTCCTAACACCTATGCCCAATGGAAGGTAGCGGCCCTAGAGCAACAACGCAAATGGATGCACCTGCAGACGCGTTTGGGGGGACGTAAACCCCAGGGACCCGGTAAGCCGGGCAATACTTCTCTCAGAACTTTCAACGCTCCAAACCGACCCCAGCAGCCTCGCCAAGGATGGCAAGCATTCCGGAACCACCCGGACGCCATGGACACTACTCCCGGCAGAATACGAGCATGCCTCGCCGGATCCGAAGAGATCGACTACACCAAACCACCCTATACCCAACAGGGGGGACGCCCTCCGAATAGAGGGATCGTCGACATGAAGAACGTCAACTGCTTCAACTGCGGAAAACCCAGTCACTTCCAACGTGACTGTTGTCAACCCCGCCGCCTGCGCAACAACGCGAACTGGCAACCCCGCCAAGGACGCAGGGCTTTCATCGAGGAAGTGCAGAGCGTACACGAAGAACCTCTAATCCAATTTGAAGATGACGGCGGCAGTAGCCGCGGCACCCACGCCACCACTGAAACGCCGCAAGAACGGGCGACCAGCTGGATAAACGGAGTTCGAAACCTCGACGAAGAAGCCAGGGACTTGGTAGTCAGGGACCTAATGGGGCGAGAGGATTTTCAAAGCGCCTGAACCCGACGGCCTGGGTAAGGGCATTACGGTGTAACTCTGTATTCATAATGTGCTATCAATCTATGCATGTTCCAGTTTCATTGCGCGCAAGTTATGCCATGGCCAACAAACGAGCATTGGTGGACTCCAGAGCCACTAACAACTTTATCCATCTGGACTTCGCAAAACGAATGAGGCTAGGCCTCAAAGAACTAGACCGTCACCGAAAGATCTGGAACATTGACGGCACGCACAACAAAGGAGGCAAGATAACCCATTGCGTGGATCTAGAAGTCGAAACCAAAGGAATCAAGAAGGACATGAGATTCCTTGTCACCGACGTAGGAGGGGAAGATATCATCCTCAGATACCCTTGGCTGGCCACATTCCAACCGGGGATTCAGTGGGCGTCGGCTACCCTCAACGAAGCTGAGTACCCCATAGTACTCCGCACTATCAACCCTACCAAACCCCGTATAGACCCCGTCATTGCTCAACTAGTGGTTCAGAAATTACTCGGAACACCCAACAAACAGCACATCGAGGAGCAACTACGACAAGAATGCGACCTGGAAACGACGCGACTACGAGCCACCACATCAACTGAACTGGCGATAGAAGCACAACAATATACAGAAAAGAAAGCCGTCCTGGAAGAATATCAACGACATGTCAAGATCTTCAGTGAAGAGGAATCCCACCGATTCCCCCTTTCAAAACCATGGGACCACGCCATCGAGTTTAAACCAGACGCCCCGGACACCATCAACTGCAAAGTGTACCCAATGAGCCAAGCAGAAGACAAAGCATTGAAAGAATGGATCGACGAACAACTGGCAAAAGGGTACATTAGGCCCTCTAAATCCCCGTATGCATCATCCTTCTTCTTCATTAAAAAGAAGGACGGAAAACTACGCCCAGTACAGGACTACCGAAACATCAACAAATGGACCATACGCAACCAGTATCCCCTTCCACTCATACCGGAACTCATAGCCGACCTCAGTGGAGCATTCATATTCACGAAACTCGACATCCGTTGGGGATACAACAATGTGCGCATCAAGGAAGGAGATCAGGAAAAAGCCGCTTTCAAGACACGCTACAGACTCTTCGAACCTACGGTAATGTTCTTCGGACTGACAAACTCCCCGGCGACCTTTCAAACAATGATGAACAAGATCTGTAAAGACCTCATTGCATACCATGAAACGAAGGGAATGATCATCAGGGTATATATGGACGACATTGGCATCGCTACGCGGTCTAACGAACAAGCACACATCGACACGGTACACGACATTCTGGACCTCTTGGAACAAAATGATCTCTTTCTCAAACCGGAAAAGTGCATCTTTCACACCCCTAGCATCGATTACCTGGGGGTAATCATTGAAAAGGGGGTGACTCGCATGGACCCCATCAAAATTTCCGGCATTAAAGACTGGCCCACCCCAAAAAACGTCAAACAGGTGCAATCCTTCTTAGGCTTCTGCAACTTTTACCATGCTTTCATTCGAAATTTTGCCACTCATGCACGACCTCTCAATAAACTCACGCGCAAAGACACCGAATGGACGTGGACAATCATCAAACAAGAAGCCTTCGACAAGATCAAGAAACTCGTCACGGAAGAACCAGTACTCGCACACGCCAGCCTGGAAGACCAATTTGAACTGGAAGTAGACGCATCAGGGTTCGCAGTAGGAGCAGTACTGCTCCAGCGCAAAGAAGATGGCAAGAGACACCCCATCGCATACTACTCAAACACTCTCAGCGCCGCGGAATGGAATTACGACATCTATGACCTGGAACTCCTCGCAATTGTCAAAGCGCTCAGGAATTGGCGCCATTACCTAGCAGGATCCCCACACAAAATCAAGGGATTCTCGGACCACATGAATCTGCAGTATTGGCGCTCCCTGCAAAAGATAAGTCGCCGAGTAGCCCGGGAAGTACTAGAACTCTCTGAATATGACATCGAGATTCACCATATCAAGGGAACGGCAAACGGAAGAGCCGACGCCCTATCTAGACGCCCAGACTACGATCAAGGAGAAGGAGATAACGAACACGTCACAGTACTACCAGATGAAGTCTTTGTCAGGGCCACCTTATTGGACACCACGGAAGACCCACTCCGAATCAACGCCACCATATCAGTACAGGAAATGGAAAAGGTCAATCCGATATACGCACAGGACGCTGACAAGATACGCCCATGGGTAGATCCACACGGCCTCAAACTAATCGAAGGCACATGGTACAAAGATGGAAGACGTGCAGTCACAGGAGGCCTCCACGAGAAACACAAGATCATCAAAATGCATCACGACCCCCCCGTATATGGACATCCCGGGATAAGCCGCACAATCAAACTTGTGGAACGATACTACTGGTGGCCTGGACTACGCCAAGAAGTCATGGATTACGTCAAAGGGTGTGCAGACTGCCAAAGGATCAAGGTCAACACTAGAGCCATCAAAGCGCCACTGCGCCCAATATTCCCCAAACCGGAAGCTATGCCATTTGAAACCATTGCCCTTGACTTCATCACTAAACTTCCCGTGGCACAGGACTGTGACACGATCCTCACGATAATGGATCACAACTGTACAAAGATGTCCCTGTTCATCCCCTGCCAAGAAGAAATTTCGGCAGAAGGAACTGCTGCCCTGTATGTGAAACACGTTTTCCCTCGATTCGGATTACCTGGCAAGATAATCAGTGATAGAGACCTGCGATTCGCGTCGAAATTTACACGCGAACTATGCAAGATCCTTGGGATCGAACAGAACATCTCCACAGTGTACCACCCTCGAATGGATGGACAATCGGAACGCACCAACCAATGGCTAGAGCAATATCTGCGATTCTGGGTCAACGAGCAACAAGATGATTGGATCCACTATCTCCCCATGGCTGAGTTCACACATAACAATTGGCCGAGCGAGACCACTAAAGAATCTCCATTCCAGCTCCTTATGGGATACAACCCGCGAGCTGATTGGACTGATAGACCGTCACCGATCCCGCAAGTGGCGCTCAGGGTCAAACAATTCAAGGAACTCCGCCAGCGCGCGCAGTCACTGATGATCAAAGCGCAGCAAGGGTGGATCAAGGCCAAAGATACGCCCAAGTTCCAAATAGGAGATCAAGTATGGCTAGAAGGATGCCACCTACGCACACATCAACCAACGGTGAAATTAGCGGCGCGACGCCACGGCCCCTTTAAAGTTGTTCAGGTGATGTCTGCAGTCAACTACCAGCTGGAACTTCCCACGCAGTGGCAGATTCATCCAGTGTTCCATGTGGACCTCCTTATGCCCTATCGTGAAACACCCACACACAGACCAAACTATCAACGCCCACCACTGGATCTAGTTGGGGGCGAAGAAGAATACGAAGTCGAGAAGATTCTGGACTCTCGGCGGTTCGGCAGAAGCCGCAAACTGCAGTATTTGGTTAAATGGAAGGGATACCCCAACTCGGACAACCAGTGGGTCGATAAGGATGACGTATTCGCAGATGATGCAATTCGGGAATTCAAAAATTCCAACCCCGCTCGTGAAACACATATAAGCACGGGAAGATCCCAAGAGACGTCCCCATCTCCTTCCTTCACTTCACTCCCCACTTATGAGGCCCTCTTCCCCAGTGAACTTCCGCTATGTCGTCAACACCGAGCTATCGGCACCTTACCGAGTACAGTCCACGCCACCGTCACCCCTGTCGTCTACCCTCGCCCTTCACCAACGAGGAGATCGTCCTCCTTCCACCGGGTCATCCCGAGTTCCTTCGCCGTCCCCCACTCTTTATTCCGAGACCAATCAGCCCAGTCGCCTCGGAAGCAACTACATCCCGACCAGAGCGCCTACTCCAGCGGGCGACCAGCCACCCGACATCCCCACCGGGACCCAACGAGGGTGGGGATCCGTACGACCCAGCCGAACGTCTCGAGGCACATCAATATCTACGTTATGCCACCCATCTCACCACGACACACTCGGAAACCCCCCCGCTATGCGGACCCACCGGGGAGGCTATCACACTACCGGCGGCACATCCACCCCCAGTTTGCGCAGATCAAGTGGAGGAATCTGTGCAGGAGGCCGAAGATCGGCCGGAGACACCCCCACCCAGGGGGTATCAGTACAACAGGGGAGTCCATTACATCCCTTTCCAGATACGAGACGCTCAGGAGCGTCTTTGGCCAGCCCGTTTTACTCAACTCATCCTCACCGCCGATCCCTTCGTGCTGGCCTTCCACGACGGGTGCAACCAGCAGTACGGGAAGCCTGTCCACGCCGTCCCCTACTACAACGAGCAGTCCTCTTCCCCCACTTACACTGACGACAACCTCACATTCCTGCTCTCCGACGCGGGATTAGTCGACTCGGTCGACCAGGCGCTCCTTCACATGAAGGACACGACCCTCATGGTGGAAGTCCACCGCTATCGCTGCATGATGCTCAGATGGCGCGCCCAACAGCATCGACTGGCTGCCGAGCAGATGAAGTTGGAGAGGGTCGAGATAGAGCGCAACAGGTGTGTCACCTGACTTCAGAGGGCTCATGCAGTCGACCGCATCGAAAACATGCAGGCCTCGCTTCATCGGGGGCCCAAGGCGCAGCAAGATGCCGAGGAGATAGCCCGGATCCGAGCCCTGCGCGAAGTCGGTACCAATCCCTTGGCCATCATGCGTGGTCAAGCTGGGGCTTGAACCTGAAAAGGGGGTGATGTTACGTTTCATTCTCAGACTGCCTGGCCTGGTTGTGAACTCTGACGTATCCGCGATGACTTGGTATGTCAGCAGTAATGTGTCATGGACTTCGGATCTTGTTGCCTTGTGTTCCGGCTGACTGATGTTTCCTATTGTTGTATGTGATACATCTTATGCGTTTGCTCCCGAGTTCTATTGTTGTACGATACTAGTATTACGTTGTGGATGACTGATTCCTAGGATCCCTGTCCTAGGATTTACGCTACTTATGCTATTGGCTACATACAAGTTCGAGCGGAGTGAGAACTGACTCCTTTACGTGTATTTAAGCCCATAGTAGTACGGACCAGGATCCCCATCTTGGTCTTCTTCGAATACCACTCTCTCTACTCGTCTTCTGTGCTAGGGACTCGTAGTGTCCCTAAGTGAGCTCACTCTGGCATATCCCTTTGCGACCAAGGGGGATCCCCGTGACTTTGTCTCCACTTCCCTTGTGGATGGTAGACTCGCCAGCCGTAGTGTATCCGCCAAATACCACGTGCCATCTCGTCTTCAAGTACCTCAACACCCATACCGCACGACCCACTCACTGTTATTACATTGTCGACAACCCTCAGTGGAGGTATATCCGTAAAGTCCCCAGTCCGCCTCCTGGAGTACCCCTTGACCTCCCCCTTTACACTTACCGCGACTCTACGGGAGCGTACCAACGACACCCCGCGGTCTTTCCCGACTCTCCCGACAACCACCACTGTTACCCCAGAGGGAACCCACGTTACAACAGCGTCTAAGTCAGACAAATGTCCGTGGTAGACGTTACACAGGTGGAGAGAATATAGAGGAGACACCGGATACTTCATTGACTTTCTGGGAGAAGCTGTCAGATACCGACCAGTTGAGTTCAATTACTCCAATTTCTGCTGGATGGAGGTTACGTGGAACCCCATAGAAAATCGGTGGGACGTTGTCAGACCAGCTGGAAGGCACTACCGCTGCGATATTGACTCAAGAGAACTCCACGGGGATAACTGGGGATCACTAGACGGAGACAGTAGTAGTGAAGAAGAAGAAGAAGAAGAGCAACCAAGGGGACAGGCCCCATCAGAATCAAGTCACGAAGAACCGGTTGAAGAACATACCGCCACCGAAAGCGAAGTCCGCCCGGGAACAGGCGACGATTCGAGTTTACTGGCCCATATAGCTGAGTCTTTACACATCACAGTCCCTGAGGAAATTCACATACGAAGCCCAATGGCCACAGAAACAATGGCAACAGAAGAAGTAAGGCGCATCAGGGAAGAAGCAGAGGCTATCCTCAACCCCATCAACCCCAACATGGGACACCGAATGACGGCAGACGACACAGCGATCTTCCGAGCTATAGGACCAGATCAACCAGACCCCCCAGAAGGACCACCACCACCACCAGGAGGACTCCCAGGAGGGTTCCTAGGACAAGGACCAACAGGAGGAGGATTCCTGGGAGGAGGAAGACCCCCAGGAGGAGGCAGACCCCCAGGAGGAGGACTGCCACTAGGAGGAGCAGGAGCAGGAGCAGGACACGGATCGGATAGACTATCAGGTGAACCTCCGACCGTATTCGATGGGGATCGCACTAAATACGAAGCATTCCTCACGCAATGGCATGTGTACTGGGGAATGAACTTGGACGCCCCCATCATGCAAAACGAATATCGACGATCCCTCCTCTTCCTGGGATACGTAAAGGGAGTCAACGTCAGTGAATGGACGCTGACCATACTAGAATGGCTAAACCGAGAAGTACGAAGAGGAGTAAGCCAGTACTCCCAAACCCTATGGAACCATGTCGCAACAGAGTTCGCCAAAAGATTCTCGAACATACTCGAGGAAGAACAAGCCCAGGCGGAACTGCAAAAAGGGATTAAAATGACAGGAGAGGACATTGACGTGTACGTGGTCCGATTTGAGCAACTAGCAAGAAAGGCTCACTACAATCTAAATGATCAGCAAACCATCGACCGATTCACTGCGGGGCTACCACGAGCCCTATTCATGAAAGTCTACGAACTGGACGAGCCACATACGTTTGAAGACTGGAAAAGGTGTGCGCTGCGGCGACAAAAACAGTACATACATATGAAAGCACGCCTCGACAACTTTAAAACCAAAGTGCCCCCATCTGCAGCCCAACCCCGTTGGAGGCCCCAACCCCCAAATTGGGGACCACCACAAGGACCCCCGCCCGCACGATACGACCCAAACGCTATGGATACATCAGTGGATAGGACCAGAGCACGAGTGGCTGAAGTAGGGGACCAAAATCGCCCCTTCATCCCCCGACCGCAGCGAGGAGGATTTGGACGAGGAGGAGGACCACCGCCCTGAGACATGAGGACAGTTGTTTGCTACAATTGTAATCAAACCGGGCACTTCTCACAAAACTGCTCACAGCCTCGTCGACGAGCAACTACCAGTTGCATGACGGAAACCGACTACTACGCGCAGGAAGAACCACCTGCACAAGCTAGAGCAGCCAATACGGCACCACCGCAGCAAAGGGCCAAGGATTGGCTAGCCGGAGTGGCAGGGAAGACGGATGATGTAAAAGACCTCATCCTCCAAGAAATGTGGGGGAATGTCACGATCACGTGACACGTGACCCAGTGATGACGAGATTCGGAGAATAGTCGGCAGATGACGTGGAATGACAGCTCACAAGACTCATGACGTGGCATTAGCAAAGTAGCAAGAAAACGGTCCCCGAAAATAACAGTATGTAGGATATATAAGCACGTAGTTGAAACTGTAGTTCTGTGTCTTAGTTTCGTTTTCAATCCAGCCAAGCTTTGCTCTATCTCAGAGTGAACAGTGCATCCCGCTCTACTCATTCATTCTCATCACAGGGATAATCTCCTTGTCTATCGATCATCACATCCGCTCTTACGCCACGGAGCAGAGCTTCTAATCCCGAAGTTCTCTCGACGAAACACCGAACGTCCCGGCTGGGACGTAACAAAAACTAAGACCTCCACCTGGACCCGCGCTGGTTGTTACGTTTCGTTCTCGGATTGATCGGCCCGGTTGTGGACTCTGACGTATTCGCGATGACTCGGTATGTCAGATGTAATGTGTCATGGACTTCGGATCTTACTGCCTCGTGCTTCGGCTGACTGATGATCCCTATTGTTGTACGTGCTGACGATTACGCCTGCTGACTGATGACTCTATTGCTGTACGTGTTTCGGATTACGATGACGACTGCGCATTCTATTATTAGAGTACGCTACTTACGCTATTGGTTACCTACGAGTTCGAGCGGAGCTAGAACTGGCTCCCTTACTTGTATTTAAGTTCCTAGTAGTACGGACCAGGATCCCTATCTTGGTCTTCTTCAATTACCACCACCTCCATTCGTCTTCTGTGCTAAGGACTCGGAACGTCCTTAAGTGAACTAGCTCCGGCATATCCCTTACGACCAAGAGGGATCCCCGTGACTCTATCTCCATCTTCCTTCGTGAATGGTAGATCAGCCGACCGTAACTTACCCGCCCGGTACTACATGTCACCTTGTATTCGAATACCTCAACTCCCGCACCGCTCGTCCCACTCACTGCTACTACATCGTCGATAACCTCGAGTGGGAGTATATCCGCAAAGTCCCAAGTCCACCCCCGAACGTTCCCGTGGAAGAGACGTTGTACACGTACAGAGACTCTACAGGCACGTATTGGCCTCACCCCGCAGTCTTCCCCGAGCACTCGGACAACCACAGATTTCACCCCCAAGGGAACCCACGTCATAACAGTGCCTAAGTCAGGCAGACGTCCGTGGTAGACGTTACACTGGTTGTGCGCGGTAACGAAAAAGATTCGACACGGACAGTGAGGTCGGTCAGTACCTCCGCGGAGTCACACTGGAACATACGCAATCGACATTGTTCATTCCGAAAACACTACCTGATCGCGCATTCATCGAACCCACTGTAACGTCTACCACGGACGTTTGCCTGACTTAGGCACTGTTGTAACGTGGGTTCCCTCGGGGGTGAAACCTGTGTATATCCGATAGCGGAAAGACTGCGGGATGAGGCTGATACATGCCGGTGGAGTCTCTGTACGTGTAGAGAGTCTCTTCTACGGGAACTCCTGCTGGTGGACTTGGGACGGTATGAACGTACTCCCACTGGAGGTTATCGACGATGTAGTAGCAATGGGTTGGGCGAGCGGTCCTGGCGTTGAGATATTCGAAGACGAGGTGACACGTGGTTCCAGGCGGGTAAGGCACGATCGGCGAATCTACCATTCACGGTGGAAGATGGAGATAGTGTCACGGGGATCCCTCTTGGTCTCAAAGGGATATGCCGGAGCTAGTTCACTTAAGGGCGACTGAGAGCCCTTAGCACAGAAGACGAGTTAGACGGTGGTATTCGAAGAAGACCAAGATGGGGATCCTGGTCCGTACTACTATGAACTTAAATACAAGTAAGGGAGCCAATTCTAGCTCCGCTCGAACTCGTAAGTAGCCAGTAGCGTAAGTAGCGTATTCTAATAATAGAATCCGCAGTCGTACTCGTAATCCGAAACACGTACAACAGTAGAACATCAGTCAGCAAGCCTAATCACGATCACGTACAACAATAGAGAGCCATCAGTCAGCACAACACGAGGCGGTGAGATCCGAAGTCCATGACGTATTACTACTGACGTGCCGAGTCATCACGAACACGTCAGAGTTCACAACCGATCCGGGCAGTCCGAGACGAAACGTAACACCCACGCTAGATCCGACCGATTTTACCGAAAGACGCGTCGTAGTACGCAGAACCACTCCTAGTATTAACAATCTCTCTGGCGGCGGCAGCTTCTGGGAGGGAACTAGAGGTTACAGACTTATCGCTGGGAACTGACAGGCAATTGACGTAGAATACTTCGAGGCTGAAGACTCTTGGTACGAGATCTACGGAGAGGCAAACGACTGGTATACGCACAACTCCAGTCGGATCGAAAACCCCTCATTGTGGGGATTAAGCGTCTTAGGACAGATTACCAGCGACCTTCATACGTGGAGGACGACATCTAAAGATACTAGCTTGTTGTCAGAATCCAACTCTCCCAAACAAAAAGGAAAAAGACACACCCGCTCTACGATTCTCCCTCCCGCTCTCCCCGCTCTCCCTTATCACTCACTGCCACCCACAATGACTACGAAATCGGCTATGGAAACTGGAGCGCTGAAGGGACAGCCTCCAAAGGAGTTCTCGGGCGATCGACACAAAAGCGTCCAGTTCCTGCGGGAATTCTACCAGTTCAAACGTGTCAATCGTCATCATGAACTTATGGTCATTCCATACTCTCACGTCGGGTTAGCCCTCTCTTATATAAGAGGGCCATCGATCAACGACTGGGTGGACAAGGTCAGCAGAGACCTAGACAAAAGCATCACGACGCTCGTACCTAAATTGGACGAAACTGATGAGTCTCTCTGGACCACGTTTGAGAATACCTTCAAAGACGCTTGGACTGATACGTTGAGCGAACAAAACGCACATCAACAACTAATTTCTCTCACCATGAAAAACGATGACATGGACTCATATATTGCCACGTTTGAACGGCTCGCTACAGCTGCAAATTGGGATCTCGACGCTAGCGGTACGCTGGAGTTCTTCCGGCGAGGGCTGAAAAAGGGCCTGCTGATCGGATGTCTTCGGAGACCAAAAATGCCGAAGACAATGAAAGAATGGCAGGAAGCGGCAAGAGAGGAATCTCAGCGATTCAAAACCATCACCAATGCCATCGCTCAGATCAACGGAGGCAGGGGAATTCCGCAGACAGGGCCGACGCAGCCAGCAAAATCCCCGCGGGTCACAAACAACAGTCAAGTAGTCCCCATGGATGTGGACAATGTCCAGACCAGTGGCAATAAACCCGCCTGGCAGCGTAAGCGCACCCCCGAAGAAAAAGAAAAATGCCAACGCGAAGGACATTGTTTCCGCTGTATGGTGCAAGGGCACTTATCTAGCAAATGCCCGAAGAAGACTCAGTTGCAGACAGTTAATAATGTAACCACGGACGACAAAAAGAAAGAAGAAGAAACGACTCCTACGGTTGAAAACGCCCGAAACCTTTTGCTCAAACTAGGGTCCTCCGAACGACACAACCTCATCTCTACGCTACTCCTCGACACTGCAGCAGATGACATCGAGGAGATCAATGTACTTCAGAGCACCAGAAACAATTCGTTAACATTTCTGGCAGACGTAATCGGAACGAACCAAAAGATCAATGTTTTGCTGGATACGGGGGCGTCGGGAAACTTCATCGACCACTCGGCCGTAAAACTGTTCAGATTCACCACATACCCCATTGACCAAATCAGCGTGCGAAATGCCGACGGAACTGCAAACACCAATGGAGCTCTGACACGACAATGTCTCCTGACTCTATGGGATGGGAAGGAGAGAAAAACTCTAGAGTTTTTTGTCACTAACCTAGGGTTGTGTCGCGCTATTCTGGGACTTCCTTGGTTTGAACTCAGAAAGCCAATCATCGATTGGGGGAGTCGCACCTATGACGGAGGACCTTTCCACCTCGAACAAGGGGGGGAACAGGTCAACGAGACTATCGCGCAAAGAATGGCTATCGCTAGCGGCAGTGGAGCGGACAAAAGCATGAAACTGCCAGCCGAATACTCGGATTACGCCGTGGTATTTTCGGAGGAAGCCGCACAGCGCTTCCCGCCCGAAAGAGAAGACGACCACGCTATAGTTCTGAAGGAAGGAGCTCCGGCTAGCTTAAACACCAAATTGTATCCTATGAACCTTACCGAATTGGAACACCTTCGCGCTTTTTTGACTGAACACCTAAGCAAAGGATATATCCACGAATCCAAATCCCCGTACGCGTCTCCCATATTCCTCATCAAAAAGAAGGACGGGAAGTTGCGACCGGTCCAAGATTACAAAGCACTAAACGCTTGGACCGTACGGGACGAATACCCTCTCCCCCTTATAGAGAGTATCCTGACCTCTCTAGGGAACAAAAGTCTCTTCACTAAGTTTGATATACGCTGGGGGTATAATAATATCCGGATTAAAGAAGGAGACCAGTGGAAAGCAGCGTTCAAAACGCCACTGGGACTTTTCAAACCAATGGTAATGTTCTTTGGCTTAACAAACTCGCCCACTACGTTCAGCCGCGCTATGAACTGGATGTTGCGACCGTTACTGAACCAATACCCCGGCGAACTCTATGTCTATATGGACGACGTGCTCATAGCCATGGAGGAGGATCCCGAACGCCATCGAAACATAGTGAAGGCTGTACTACAAATCTTCGTCGCGGAAAGTTATTTCCTAAAGTTGAGCAAATGCGCCTTTGAGGTACACGAAATCGACTACCTCGGAATGACTATCAAACGGGGCACCATTCGAATGGGAGATGACAAGGTCTTGGGACTAAGAGACTGGCCACGGGAACTAGCTACCGTCAGACAAGTAAGGTCAACATTGGGGGTTCTAAACTACCAAAGGCCTTTCATCAAAGATTTCGCAAGCATCGCGAGACCCTTGAATAACCTATTAAAGAAAGATACCCCCTTTGTCTGGACTGTCGAACACACGCATTCCTTGTCAAAATTACTTGATATAGCGACTAGCCGCCCCGCACTATGGCAGCCAGACCCCCGATTCCCATTTGAACTCCAGACTGATGCATCCACGTATGCCAGTGGAGCAGTACTGACCCAAAAGGACGGCCGGGGAAAAGCACAAGTCGTCGGATATTTGTCGCGGACATTCTCAGACACCGAGAAGAACTACGACGTCTACGATAGAGAGTTCCTAGCGCTTGTCAGAGGTCTCGAGCATTGGAGACATCTTCTGGTCGGAGGACCATTTCCGGTCACGGTCTATGTCGACCACGCAAACCTTCTCTATTACAAACATCCCCAGAAGATCAGTAGACGAGTGGCTCGGCTGGTAAATGTGCTGGCCGATTACAACCTTAAGTTAACCCATCGACCGGGACACTTGCTACAAGCCGATCCCTTATCCAGACATCCGAGCTTCGACCTCGAAGATTTGACGGATAACGCCGAAGTCATCATGCTACCACCATCTCTGTTCATCACGGCGATCACCGTATCAGTTCTAGACGACCGCCTTAGAGCCGCCCAACAGAACCACGAAGGAGAGCTTCTCGCACTAACAGAGCGATTCGCCCTCACCCGGGAAGACGATCTTTTCTTCTGCGATTCCCGCTTGGTCATCGTGGACAATGACGATCTTCGGAGGGGGGTAATTTCATCCTTCCACGACCTCCCTATGGCAGGACATCCAGGAATCGCGAAAACCATGGACGCGCTGCAACGTCATTATTGGTGGCCTAAGATGAAGGAAGACGTGACGGAATACGTCAAAGGATGCCTTCCATGTCAAGCCAATAAGAATATGCCAGGGAAAGTGAAAATCCCCATCTACCCCATCTTGCACGAAGAACCTCGTCTACCCTTTCAAGTCATAGCAATGGATTTCATCACAAAATTGCCCAAGTTGAAAGGCTACGACACAATTCTGACAATCACAGACCAAGGCTGCACGAAATGCAGCATCTTCATCGCGTGTAATGAAACTATCGATGCTCTGGGCGTGGCCAGACTATACTTAGATCGGGTCCTCCCGCATTATGGACTACCAGCAAAAATAATCTCCGATCGAGATCCGAGGTTTACAGCCAAGGTATTCAGAGAAATCATGAAGACGTTGAAGATTGAACAGAACATTAGCACCGCTTACCACCCTCAGACCGATGGGCAGTCAGAGAGGACAAATCAACGTCTAGAACAATACCTAAGGATATTCGGGAACCATCGCAACAACTGGGCGAAATGGCTATCAGTAGCGCAATATGCTCTCAACGCTTGGAGATCGGAGACCACTAAGAAGACGCCGTTCGAACTCCTCTTTGGGTTCGTCCCTCGAGTCCACCAACCCCTCACCACGAAGACAAATGCGGAAGAAGCTACCAGACGACTACAACTGCTTTCGGAGGTCCACGCCAACGCGCATGAAGCCATGAAGAAGTCACAAGAGTCCTGGGTCGAGACATCTAAGTTCGAAGGATACAGAAGAGGACAGAAGGTCTGGCTCGAGGCGAAACATTTAAAAACCTCACATCCTACAGCCAAGTTGGCTCCGAAACGATACGGGCCATTCATAATTGCCAACGAAGTATCGAAGACGTCCTACCAGCTAACCCTCCCGAAACACTGGAAGATTCATAACATATTCCACGCCTCGCTTCTCATGCCGTATACGGAAACTCCGCTCAATGGAAGCACCTTCGAAGAACCATTACCGGACGTGGTCAACGGGGAAGAAATGTGGGAAGTCGAAGAGATCAGGGGAGAACGAAAAGTGGGCCGTAAGCGGACGACACAATATCTCGTACACTGGAAAGGGTACTCGGACGCTCATGACAGCTGGGAGCCAGAGTCTGGAGTGCATGCCCCAGACCTGGTAAGGGAGTATAAAGCTCGGGTTGCCAACCTAGAAATCAACAACTTGACAATGGACCCCTATGGCTATGGTGATCGACGCCCCCCTCAGCACTACCGCGTTCAGCACTGGGAGCTTTCTCTCACAGCTACTGATTTCATCGAACAGCAAGTGGAGGCTTGGTCGTGGGTACCCAATGACCACGACGCTAGGGCTGACACTCCTCGCACGCGGGACGATTCGTTCGGCTACGCCACTTATCGAGAGCCGGACGGGCGCTGGCAGCGCCATTCTAGGGCTAGAGCTCATCAGCGAGAACGACTGCTACGCGACAAAGTTGAGGAACTCGTCGCCGAAAGGATCCGAGCCCATGGTGTCTACCCGGACGATGTCCCCCCTCCTATCATCTACCCAGAAACCACTCCGTCACCCATTCTCCCAGAAACGACAACCTCAGAAAGAACCACTACCTCTAACCCATCTACGGAACTCACTTACGTTACGCCGTCTTCGACGGGAGGTGCCGCTGAGGCTCCAGATTATAGACCGGCGTTCGTACCAGGGCCCGAACACCCAGGTGTCGGCTGGCGAGTCACGAGGCATACTGAGCCCTATTCCTTTGAGATCCCTTTCGAAGACGGATCGCGAGGACCGGCGCCGTATATCCGATTCGTCATAAACCAGAGGGAGCAACCAGTGGCATTGGGGACCGAAGGGAAGGACAAGCCCCAGTATTTCAAGCCGCTCTGCGCCATACCGATGCCCGCAAGGACTGACGCCGGGGTGCCCGCCGGGCATTCACTGGCACTATTTTCGACGGACCACACTGCGCGTAACGAGGTAGACAGAGCGTTAGCACTAGTGGCGGACCCGGGGGCTGCAGCGGACGTCCATCGTTTCAGGATGTCGATGAAAAGGAAACAAGAACTGTTTGCACGTATGAGGGATTTGGATGTCGCTTGGAACGACTGGCTGGCGGGAGCTGAGGACATTGATAGGCGACTTCGTGCTTCGAACATCTCTTCACGTCTCTTCCCATTCCTCCTGCAACCCCTGCCTCGCGGGCTCGATATCTATCACATCTCGGAAGCAGATTCTAACGATCGCCGGTACAGAGCTCATCTCGACCACCTAGAGGGCATAGCACCTATCCCCATTCCTCCTAGGCCTCGCGAATTACCTGGTCCACTCGACAGAAACCCTCCTCTATCACGTCCCGAATTACACGGAGAAGAGCAGCGGAGTTCCATTTGCCTCTACTGCGACCAGAACCACCCCGCCAGACTCTGCCCCAGGCCCCACGTTCTTTGCGAACATGCATCGCGCTGCAGCGTTCCCGTCCACCATCCCGGATTTGGAGCACCTTGCCCGAAACGAGCCGTTTACTCACCCAGACCTGTACCCTATAGCCGCACCAATCCGGAACGCGTAAGGCGGATCGAAGAAGCCACGGGGGGCCAGACGCAGGAGTCTGAGGAGGGGGTAGTGTCACGATCACGTGACACGTGACCCGGTGATGACGAGATTTGGAGAATAGTCGGCAGATGACGTGGAATGACAGCTCACAAGACTCATGACGTGGCATTAGCAAAGTAGCAAGAAAACGGTCCCCGAAAATAACAGTATGTAGGATATATAAGCACGTAGTTGAAACTGTAGTTCTGTGTCTTAGTTTCGTTTTCAATCCAGCCAAGCTTTGCTCTATCTCAGAGTGAACAGCGCATCCTGCTCTACTCGTTCATTCTCATCACAGGGATAATCTCCTTGTCTATCGATCATCACATCCGCTCTTACGCCACGGAGCAGAGCTTCTAATCCCGAAGTTCTCTCGACGAAACACCGAACGTCCTGGCTGGGACGTAACAGGGAAGGAGGGTTTTCAGAACGCCTGAACCCATCGGCCTGGGTGAGGGCAGTCAATTGTAACTCTGTAATCATGACTCGCTATCGATCTCTTCGAATTCCAGTCTCAATTCGTACAAGTTACGCTATGGCCGACATCAAAACATTGGTAGATTCAGGGGCAACGGACAACTTCATACGCCCCTCGTTCGCTAAAAGGATGGGTCTAGGGTTGCAAGCTCTAGACCGACCAAAGAAAATATGGAATATAGATAACACGGAAAACAAAGCGGGCAGTATCACCCACTTTGTAGATCTCGATGTCCAGACTAATCAGCAGCGACAAAAAATGCGCTTTTTAGTTACCAACCTCGGCAACGAAGATCTAGTACTTGGATACCCATGGTTGGCGACCTACGAACCCACAATCAACTGGAGATACGCCACTATACACGAGAAAATGCTTCCTGTTGTCATCCGATCAATCAACCCCAACAGCAAGGACCACGTCATAGGAAGTGCCATGATGGAAGAAGAAAAAAAAGATATAATGAGGGAACTAGGGGAAGAAAGCCGTTTGCACGCCACAGCTACAGAACTCGCCATTGAAGCCAAACAATTCCTGGACAAGGTCGAGCTCCCCCAAGCCTATCAACAATTCGCAAAAATCTTCAGTGAAGAAGCATCCAACCGATTTCCCCCTTCTCGACCCTGGGATCACGCTATTGAGTTCAAAGAAGGCACCCCGTCCGCGATCGACTGCAAGGTCTACCCAATGACCCAAGAAGAAGATGGAAAGCTCAAAGAGTTCTTAGACAAACAGTTGAAGAAGGGGTACATCCGCCCATCCAAATCCCCCTATGCATCATCCTTCTTTTTCATCAAGAAGAAAGACGGGAAACTACGACTGGTACAAGACTACAGAAAGATAAACGCCGTTACCATCTGCAACCAATACCCCCTCCCCCTCATCACGGACCTCATCACGGACCTCAGCCAAGCACACACATATACAAAACTGGATGTCTGATGGGGGTACAACAACGTACGCATCAGAGAAGGAGACGAACATAAAGCGGCATTTAAAATGTGGTACGGACTCTTCGAACCTACGGTTATGTATTTCGGACTCACGAACTCCCCGGCAACATTCCAAACAATGATGAACACTATCTACTGAGACACCATCGCCAAACATGAGCAAAAGGGAACCATCATATGGGTATACATGGACGACATCAGCATTGCAACAAGGGACCCAGCGAGACAAAAGGAGCACGAAGAAGCGGTAAACGACGTACTTCAAGTCGCCATGAAACACAACCTGTACTTCAAGCTCGAGAAATGCCTCTTCAACAAGCCGCGAATGGATTACCTGGGGGTAATCCTTGAAGGTAATCCTTGAAAAGGGGGTAACACGCATGGACCCAGTAAAAATTTCAGGCATCAAGGACTGGCCAACACCCACAAAAGTCTGTGACGTACGCTCCTTCCTAGGCTTCTGTAATTTTTACCGACTCTTCATTCGCAGCTTCGCTACACACGCCAAACCTCTCAACAAACTAACGAGGAAGGACACAGAATGGAAATGGACGGAAGAAGAAGATAACGCCTTTCGAAAACTCAAAGCCTTGGTCACAGAAGAACCAGTACTCGCTCACCCTAAGCTCAACGATCCATTTGAACTGGAAGTAGATGCCTCGGGATTTGCAACTGGAGCAGTCCTACTCCAAAAAAAAGGAAGATGGCAAGCGACACCCGATCGGTTACTACTCTGCTACACTTAACGAAGCAGAACGGAACTACGACATATACGACCTGGAACTTCTAGCGATCGTCAAAGCGCTCAGACACTGGAGACCACTGCTGGCCGGATCGCCACACAAGATCAAAATATACTCCGACCATATGAACCTCCAGTACTGGAAGCTACCGCAGAAAATAAGCTGGAGAGTTGCCAGGGAAGTACTCAAACTAATGGAGTACAACTTTGAAATTCACCACATCCCAGGCAAAAAGAATGGCCGAGCAGACGTGCTATCCCGACGAACAGATTATGATCAAGGAGAATGAGACAATGAGAATGTGATCGTACTACTGGAAGACATATTCGTAAGAGCAACCACGGTACAAGCAACACAAGATCCCCCCCAGACGGAAATACTTTTACGCTATTGGATAGACCCGCAGCAGCTGAAGTTCGTCGACGGAGCATGGTACCGACAGGGAAAGTACGTAATCACCGGATCACTGGATGAAAAGCGAAAACTCATCGCCGCACACCATGACCCACCGGTGCATGGACACCCCGGAATTGCACGAACCACAAGACTGGTAGAACGAAGGTACTGGTGGCTGGAGCTAAAACTGGACGTTTGAAACTATGTACAAGGCTGCGCAGATTGCCAGAGACACAAGGTCAACAATCGACCCATGAAAGCACCTCTAATACCCATCACACCCAAGGAAGACGCACTCCCGTTTGAGACCATTGCCCTTGACTTCATCACAAAACTTCCAGTGTCACAAGGGTACGACACCGTTCTAACCGTAACTGATCACGACTGCAGCAAAGCTTCAGTATTCATTCCCTGTAACGAGGAAATCACAGCCGAAGAAACCGCCGGACTCTACGTGTCACGGTACGAGCTCGAAGGACTCTTATTACGGTACGGGAATTGAAGTGGACACTTACTATACGGTTATGACTACGATAGTAAGCACGAATTAGTCATGGACTCACCATCAGTCAGCAGGAGTCGTAGTAACATGTGATATTACTATGACTCATTACAAGGATAGCAGTAGTAGGGTTCGAGCTATTATTGCTAGTAGTTACTGTCTTGAAGAGGAGCTTTAAAGCTGCCTCTACAATGTGTATAAATAGTGGGTTGCGAAGACCAAGATACGCCATCTTGGTCTTCTTCGAATACCACTCTCATCTCTTATTCGCTGGAAGGCTTCCAAAGCCTCTTCTACTCCTAAGGGAAGACCTTGCTCGTGATCCTGACCTTCGAGTCTAGGAACCTGGCCCTTTCGACGCGACAAGTCGGAGTTGCCTTAGTGCTGATCGGACGTATCCTGTGGATTACTTTGGTCATCTTTTACGGCCTTACCGAGACCTTACGAGGTTGTCTACGATCAGCTAAGTCGTGAACGCCCTTTTACGAGCTCAAGTCGAGCTAAGCGCTGTGGTAGTGTTACATTAAGACCAAGATAACCAACCGTGGCGTTCACTACAAGGGATCAGTGGAGAAACTTTCGACCCTATAACCTCGAAACTAGAGGAGAACGATCGGTACCGCGACGATTCCTGGGCGCAGCCAGGTGGAGAGAATACAGAGGAGACACCGGCTACTTCATGGACTTCCCGGGAGAAGCAATCAGATATCGCCCAGTTGAGTTCAACTATTCCAACTTCTGTTGGACGGAGGTTACGTGGAATCCAATAGACAATCGGTGGGACGTCGTCAGACCAGCAGGAAGACACTACCGCTGCGACATCGACTCAAGAGAACTACACGGAGACAATTGGGGATCGTTAGACGGAGACAGTAGCGAAAGCGAAGAAGAACAACCTAGAGAACAGGCTCCATCAGAGTCCAGTCACGAAGAACAAGCAGAAGAACACACCGCAACTGAGAGCGAAGCAAGACCCGGAACGGGAGACGATTCCAGTCTGTTAGCTCATATAGCTGAGTCACTACACATCACTGTCCCAGAAGAAATTCACATCCGAAGTCCCATGACCACAGTAACTGAAACACAAGCAATGGAGGAAGTACACCGCATCAGAGAAGAAGCAGAGGCCATCCTCAACCCCATCAACCCCAATACCGGACACCGAATGACGGCCGATGACGCGGCTCTATTCCGGGCAATAGGACCAGATCGCCCAGACCCCCCAGAAGGACCCCCACCACCACCAGGGGGACTCCCCGGCGGATTCCCCGGACAAGGCCCAACGGGAGGAGGATTTCCAGGAGGAGGAAGACCCCCAGGAGGAGGAGGACCGCCGGGAGAGGGACTGCCAGGAGGAGGACCGCCGGAAGGAGGACCAATGAGAGGAGGGCACGGATCAGACAGATTATCAGGTGAACCTCTGACAGTTTTTGACGGAGACCGCACTAAATACGAAGCCTTCCTCACACAATGGCACGTATACTGGGGGATGAACCTGGACGCCCCGATTATGCAAAACGAGTATCGACGATCTCTCCTCTTCCTAGGATATGTAAAGGGGATCAACGTCAGCGAATGGACCTTGAGCATACTGGAATGGCTCAATAGAGAAGTACGACGGGGAGTTAGCCAATACTCCCAGACTCTGTGGAATCACGTGGCGGCAGAATTTGCCAAAAGATTCTCCAACATCCTCGAAGAAGAACAAGCACAAGCCGAACTACAAAAAGGGATAAAAATGACGGGAGAGGATATTGACGCGTACGTTGTTAAATTCGAGCAACTGGCCAGAAAAGCTCACTACAACCTGAACGACCGACAAACCATCGATCGATTCACCGCGGGACTCCCACGAGCTCTATTCATGAAGGTCTACGAATTAGACGAACCACACACATTTGAAGATTGGAAGAGGTGCGCATTACGAAGACAAAAGCAATACATACACATGAAAGCCCGCCTCGACAACTTCAAAACTAAAACCCCACTGTCGTCAGCTCAACCCCGATGGAGACTGCAACCCCCAAACTGGGGACCGCCGCGAGGACCGCCCCCTCCTAGATATGACCCAAACGCAATGGATATGTCAGCCGATCGAACCCGCGCAAGAGTGGCCGAAGTTGGAGATCCCAACAGACCATTCATCCCAAGACCGCAGAGGGGAGGATACAGAAGAGGAGGAGGGCCTCCATCCCGAGATATGAGGACAGTTGCCTGCTACAACTGTAACCAAATGGGACACTTCTCACGAAACTGCCCACAGCCGCGCCGTCAAGCAACCACCAGTCGAATGGCCGACACGGACTACTACACACAGGAAGAGCCACCTGCACAAGTAAGGGCAGCAAACACGGCGCCCCCGCAGCAACGAGCCAAAGACTGGCTAGCCGGAGTAGCCGGAGAATCGGATGACGTGAAGGACCTCATCCTCCAAGAAATGTGGGGGAAGGAGGGTTTTCAGAACGCCTGAACCCATCGGCCTGGGTGAGGGCAGTTAAATGTAACTCTGTAATCATGACTCGCTACCGTTCGCTTCGAATTCCAGTATTGATTCGCACAAGTTACGCTATGGCCGACATCAAGGCTCTCGTAGACTCGGGAGCCACCGACAACTTCATAAGACCATCATTCGCTAGAAGAATGGGCATGGGTCTACAGCAACTAGAACGCCCCCGGAAAATATGGAACATAGATAACACCGAAAACAAGGCGGGCAGTATCACGCACTATACAGACCTCGAAGTTCAGACTAATCAAAAGCGACAGACGCTGCGCTTCCTAGTCACGGACATTGGAAACGAAGATCTAGTACTAGGATATCCCTGGCTAGCCACATATGAACCCACAATCAACTGGAGATACGCAACCATCCACGAAAAGATGCTTCCAGTTGTAATACGCTCCATAAACCCCACATCAGAATACCACGTCATCGGCGCCCTCAAAACAGAAGACAAACAAGAAATACTAAATGAACTCGCCAACGAGTGTCAGATACGTACCACTGCAACTGAGCTAGCGATCGAAGCTAAACAATTCCACGACAAGGTGGAACTCCCAAAAGCATACCAGCAGTTTGCGAAGATCTTCAGCGAAGAAGCATCAAATCGATTCCCACCGTCCAGACCATGGGACCACGCCATCGAATTTAAAGAGGGAACCCCACAGGCCATTGACTGCAAGGTCTATCCCATGACACAGGAAGAAGACGGCAAATTGAAGGAATTCCTCAACGAGCAACTAAAGAAAGGCTATATACGACCCTCCAAGTCCCCCTACGCGTCTTCATTTTTCTTCATCAAAAAGAAGGATGGAAAACTCCGACCAGTACAAGACTACAGGAAGATCAACGCCGTTACCATCCGCAATCAATACCCCCTGCCCCTCATATCGGACTTAATCACAGACCTAAGCCAAGCACACACTTACACAAAGCTTGACGTCCGTTGGGGGTATAACAATGTCCGCATTAAAGAAGGAGACGAACACAAAGCAGCCTTCAAGACACGGTACGGTCTCTTTGAACCCACGGTTATGTACTTCGGACTCACGAACTCCCCGGCCACGTTCCAAACAATGATGAACACCATCTACCGAGACGTTATCATCAAACACGAACAAAAAGGGACTATCATACGAGTATACATGGACGACATCGGCATCGCAACAAGGGACCCAGCGGGGCAAAGAGAACACGAAGAAGCAGTAAAAGACGTACTTCAAGTAGCCATGGAACATGACCTGTACTTCAAACTCGAAAAATGCCTATTCAACAAGCTGCGAATGGATTACCTGGGGGTAATCCTTGAAAAGGGGGTAACACGTATGGACCCGGTAAAAATTTCCGGTATCAAAGACTGGCCAACGCCCACAAAGGTCCGTGATGTACGCTCCTTCCTAGGCTTCTGCAATTTTTACCGACTCTTCATTCGCGGCTTCGCCACACACGCCAAACCGCTCAACAAACTTACGAGAAAGGACGCGGAATGGAAATGGACAGACGAAGAGGATAAGGCCTTCCGAAAACTCAAAACCCTAGTCACAGAAGAACCCATACTCGCCCACCCAAAGCTAGACGACCCATTCGAACTCGAAGTAGACGCTTCAGGATTCGCAACGGGCGCAGTCCTACTCCAAAAGAAAGAAGACGGCAAGCGGCATCCGATCAGCTACTATTCGGCTACACTCAACGAAGCAGAACGTAACTACGACATATACGATCTAGAACTCCTAGCGATAGTCAAAGCCCTCCGACACTGGAGACCGCTACTAGCTGGGTCACCGCACAAGATCAAAATTTACTCGGACCATATGAACCTCCAATACTGGAAACTGCCGCAGAAGATCAGCCAGAGAGTGGCAAGGGAAGTACTCGAACTCATGGAGTACAACTTCGAAATTCACCACATCCCAGGAAAGAAAAACGGTCGCGCCGACGCACTATCCAGACGACCCGATTACGACCAGGGAGAACAAGACAATGGAAACGTAGTAGTACTGCCGGAAGACATATTCGTACGGACCACGACAGTACAAGCCACGGAAGACCCGCCGCAGACAGAAATCACCCTGCGATACTGGGTGGACCCTCAACAGCTGAAGTTTGTAAGCGGAGCATGGTATAGACAAGGGAAGTACGTCATCACTGGATCCTTAGAAGAAAAACGAAAGCTCATCGCCGCGCACCATGACCCCCCGGTACATGGGCACCCCGGAATTGCACGAACCACGAGACTAGTGGAACGAAGGTACTGGTGGCCGGAACTGAAACTAGACGTCCGAAACTATGTACAAGGGTGCGCCGAATGCCAAAGACACAAAGTCAATACGCGACCCACTAGGGCTCCACTGGTACCTATCACACCCAAAGAAGACGCACTCCCATTCGAAACCATAGCCCTCGATTTCATCACAAAACTCCCAACGTCGCAGGGATTTGACACTATTCTGACCGTAACAGACCACGACTGCAGCAAAGCCTCAGTGTTTATCCCCTGCAACGAAGAGATCACTGCCGAAGAAACCGCCGGACTCTACGCCGTTCATGTCTTCAAACGATTTGGACTACCGTCAAAAATTATCAGCGACAGAGACCCCAGATTCGCCTCAAAATTCACCCGAGAACTATGCCGAATCCTTGGAATCCAACAGAACATTTCGACGGCATATCACCCACGAACGGACGGACAGTCAGAAAGGACTAATCAATGGCTGGAACAATACCTCCGCTTCTGGGCCAATGAACGGCAAGACAACTGGGCGGCCTTTCTACCAATAGCTGAATTCGCTCATAACAACTGGCCTCACGAGACGACAAGGAAGTCCCCATTCTCCCTTCTCATGGGGTATGACCCGCGCGCTGATTGGCTCGATAAGCCATCCCCGATCCCACAGATCACCACAAGGTTGGAGCAGTTCCGAGAAGCGCGGAAAGAAGCCCAAGAGCTTATTAGAAAGGCGCAACTTATGTGGGTCAAACACAGAGACACCCCCAGATTCCAAGTAGGGGACTACGTATGGCTGGAAGGACGCCACCTGAGAACCAATCAACCAACCCCCAAATTAGCGGCAAGACGGCATGGACCTTTCAAGATCACGCGGATTCTATCGCCGGTAAACTACCAATTAGAACTCCCTACGCAATGGAGTATCCACCCCGTATTCCACATCGATCTTCTCACACCTTATCGCGAGACGCTCATGCATGGAGAAAATTTCCAGCGCCCACCACCAGATTTGGTGGAAGGAGAAGAAGAATACGAGGTTGAGAAGATTCTGGACCACCGGCACTTCGGCAAAAGAAAACGCCTTCAGTACCTGATCAAATGGAAGGGATCCCGACTCGGAGAACCAGTGGGTCGATAAGGATGACGTGTTCGCAGACGAGGCTCTAGCTGAGTACCAACAATTAAATCCCCGCACGACTCGAAAGTTAAAAGCCAGGAAGATTTCGTCAAAATCCCCATCATCCTCCACTCCCTCTCTTCACGCTGGCTTCCTCTCGTCCTTACTTACAACAATGTCCATTCCCACTGCCGCCGATGCCATCGCTCGCGTTGCCTCAAACACGAGCCCCATCACCCATCAAGAGCTCGTCGACGCTCTGCAAAGCCTCGTCCCCGCCGAGCACACCCCCGACACCAGCAACCCCGCCAGCTGGTGGCTGGTCACCGAAGACGGCCAGCGCCTCAACCGATCCCCACTCACGACGCCCGAAGTTGATCGGCTTCGCGCAGCTCTCTGCGACAGTGAGGTGTCCTCACCTCGACCTCTCCCAGTTCGAGTTGAGCAATGGGTCGAAGAGCCGGTCGCCGGCGACGTCACGATGGCAAGACTGGAAACGGGAGCGCCATTGGCTGGAGGTAGCGAGGGCGTGGAAGCGGGAGCAAATTCAGAGGGCGACCGAACGGCGGTCGGAGATGATGGCGAGGAGGAAGGCAGGGGCCGTGGAGCGCATGAAACGATATTGGAGCAAGCGCGGGGGAGCCTCCACGACTACTACCCAGATGAGCACCCGCTCATCGTCACTGCCACCGACACTGACCACCCCAACGAGACCCCTTACGCCTGTGACACTACAGGCCGTCCCTTGTACCGAGGGGGAGTCCGAGCTGACGCTCCTCCCCTCTTCCCACTCCTCCAACTACGACACCACGCCTTAGGGCCCGCCCCCCACAGTTATCTCCACAACCGCAGGGAGAACTTCGTCCACTACCCAATCACCGACGGCCAGGGGCGCACCCGCCAGGCCGCGTTCATTCAAATTATCATGAATGCGGACCCCCTGGTGCTGGGACTGACGGAGGACAGCGAGAAGGTGTATTCGAAGCCGCTCTATGCAGAGCCACAGGTCCGGGCCCGAGGTAAGCCCCATTACCCTCAAGAAGACCTCATGATATTCGCCGGTGGTTACCATGACCGCCCTCGCGTCGATCGCGCCCTCGGGGAGCTGCACGACGTGAGCCTCAAGGCCGAGATACACCGGTACCGGTCTTACGCGTACGAGGCTGAGCGAATGGAGCAGCGGCTCCACCAGCTCGCCGCCGCATTGGGGGGCATCAAGGGGGAGATGGCCTGGAGCAAGTTCCAGCTGGAGATGGCCAACGCGATGGATAGGATCGAAGAAGTGCAGGCGGGATGGATGGGA
>QFDY01002572.1:0-16170 GCA_003315925.1 Lactarius sp. MG121
CACTTGTTCCTCGATCTGCACACGTCCGCGTTCCCAGGGCGGTTGGTGAGAAAAATCCTCTAAGTCTGTTGTCTGCTGCCGCCCATTATACTCACTGAAATGTAGGGTGTGTAAGCAAGATTCAGTGCGTGCTTCTGGATGGGGCATGACTCAGGATTAGTCGTCCTGAGATAGCAGACTGACAGAGAGAAAGCACAACAGGTCTGCAGGCCAGCCCCCCCCCGCGTGGCTCCCTGCAAGGCCAAGACCGAAAACGTCAACATCGTATCGGCTCAACCCCTCGTTAAACTCGTAGACTTGGTTGCTCACCCTTCGACTTGGTTATAGTGATGAAACCACCACCCACAACTTTGTGTCTAAGCAGTCTCTCTGGTTATTAGTGACCGATTCCTACAAAAATGTAGGACCGCGACGGAGAGATGGGTCTCAGCTCGGGACATGACCCTCGGGATTGTTGCGCGGAAACGCGCTTGGTTTTCCCAGTTGGGAGGGAACCGGTGCTGGTTCGATGAAGCGGGGGTCTTGTGAAGGGACCTTAGTTGTTATAGCCTCAAGGGTCAATGGAAGTGACGCCGGTCATTGCCTCAGCGGGTTTGCTGACCGCAAAGAGCAGATCTCCACTAGGATCGGGGTGTGCCGAGGTCGAAAGCAGACGACGGTGTGCAAATTGAGAGACGCGAAAAAGGTTCGATGCCCGACAGCTCCATGGCAATGCGATGCTGAATTATTATAGATATCCTATTGACATAGAAAGTTCCAGTCGAGTTTGTGATTGATGAAGAACCCCAGGTACAAAACCAGAAGTTCGCTGCGACCGTGTAGAGTAGGTATTTGCCAATCCTAGAGGATATTTTTGTTAGGTGAGACCCGAGTCCGTGATTAGGTTCTGTGGTAAGGTTCCAAATACCTAAAAATAGAACACTCAGAGTTCGATCAGGACTGACCTGCGCTTGTCCGTGAGGGCCACTCCATGCCAGTGCACTCTCTGTAGTGAGCGCGCAAGAGGTTGAAAGACACAACGTCGACGGAGGTCTCATTATGAGCAGTACAGTAGTATGGCAATTCTCTAGATCGAGAACAAGACGGCTCTACTGTCCATCATTATCGTTGTGCAAGCCACGACTAAACCCACCGCGCCTAGTAACATGGTACTGAGGCCCACGCGCGCACTTGGTGGTGCCACGTTCGCACCAGGGCTGCCAGCCGCGGACCAATCTCGCCACGCAGATTCGAGCATTAGCGTGAAAGCCTGACCCTCAGGGCTTTGTGCGCCTTTGATGGCATAGTTAAGGGGATCGACGACAGGCGCGAGCCAACCGTCGACCGTAAAGTGTGGGGTATCCGCGAACGTATTATCCGCGGCCGTGGCTGCCGACCCTGGTGCGGAGGCCGTCGAAGAGGGCGTCGTGCTTGAGGGCTGCGGTATCGAGTGTGTAGACGAGGACGTGACCACGAGGGCGCCCAATGAAGTGGCAGATGTGCCGTTTGTGGCAAAGAGCGCCGCACGCGTGCGCTCCGCTTCCCGCACAAATTTCTTGTTTCCAGTGAGAAGCGCAAGGCGATATACGGTCGCTGCGAGCAGCGCGCTGCTTGACGCGTCGTCGAAATTGTCAGCACTGTTCCCGTCTGCGTAGTTCCTGAATAGGCCGTTGTCTTGCTGTGGGGAGGCATGCCAACGCCGCAGCATCAGGAGACGGGACGCATCAACATGCAAGGGACATACGAGGTTTGGGTACATCGCGCTGTGAATCTCTGCAATCCAGTTGCCAAGATCTTTGATCTGGCCCTTAAAGTGCCGAGAAAAGGATGAACTCTTAAGCGTCCCGAGCACGCGCAACATCCCTGCTGCTGCCCATGCGTTCCCTAGAGTCATCCGCATTGATAATGCTGTGTGTGGGTATGATATGCCGCTACGCACCGGTCGACCAGTGTCCTGGGTCTGTACCATTTACACCTAGGACGATATGCTTCCATAGTCCGCCCGCTGACGTGTCGCTGAGGTAGCTGCGGTATAATTTAACCTATTGCTTGCAGTCGGGTTCACTGCTCGTTCCAAGGTCGGGGAATACAGACCTACCTGGTTGTATGCTTCCTGTAGCATCGACTGGTTGCCAGTGGTCATACCATAATATGCGAGGAAGGGGGGTACCATGTACACCGAGTCACTCCTGTCGCAACGGGCACCGCATTAGGAAATACGCAAATGGGCCAAAAGGCAGCAAATGGACAGCATACCAAAGCTGCACCTCCGAAACCCGATGTGAGATCGCACCGTCTCCAGTCTTAGGTACCGCCGGTCCATATAGGTATTCGACTTGAGCAGTGGCCGCGGCGGCGTAATCCTCGTCGACGAGACCAGTCCAGTTGGAAATCAGGACGGCGATTCCTATGCTAGCTGGATCGCCCGCGCTGCCGTCCCTTAGTACGAGGGGTTGGCCGGTGCCATTACTTGGTGGAGGGGGGAGTGCTGCGACGGCGTTTCGGGCGATTGTAAAGACATCAGCGAGAGTGTCGCTCAAGGAAGAATTCAGAAACGGAGGAGGGGGGAGGGGAACCGATGAAGTGAGCACAGAGAAGGAGGGAGTGGAGAGCTCGAGGAGAGCTTGGGCGCGAACGCCGAGCTCCCAACTGAGGTGAGATGAGATAAATATCGACCAGACAGCGAAGGATGGAAACAGCTAACCTGTGAGTCGCACCGTCTGCAAGGAGTTGTTTCACAGTATCAACTTGATTGTTCGTGAGACCCTGCGCCGACACACAGACCAGAAACAGAGCAGAGAGGGAAAACCAAGAGGTGAACATGTCGAGGGGTGGTTGATGATCAAGACACGGAGCTTGAGCATAAATCCCAGGGGTGTCCATGTATTGGTCGCTCCAAGTTTACCCCACGGACGGTCTAAATTTGGAAAGTCGATTGGAGCGCCGTGCAGATGATTTGCTGGGCACCACGAGTAAGTGGAACCACGACCCGGCCCCTTGTTGCCATTTTCACACAACCGGAAGCCGTATACTGTGAGTCCTGAAATATTTCCCTGAAGCAAGCCAGACTTGGGACTAGGAACAGAACCAGGTCGTGCCGGTGAAGTCAGTTCGGCCACGCGGTGTGTTTGGGCTGGCAGTTGTCAAGACCAGAATTGTTGAGCCGTGATCATCAGCGCGACTTTAGTTGCCAGCGATCCACATGGTCCAGACCCGCGCCACTTCGCGCCATGATATCCTTGGTCAGCCGGCCCGCCTAGGCCCGCAGACACCCTCATGGTTCGACTCGCAATGGTCGGTTTTTCCCACACAGGTGCCCCCTGTGTCACCGTGCATACCTACCTGTGCCCCATGCAGAACCCCCTCCGAACCCCCTCCCTGGGGACCTCACGTGCCTACAAGGGGACCAGTGCCCCACACAGAACCCCCCTCTCTAAGGGAAGCTGAACCCAGAATGAGGAACACCACCTCACACAGACCTACTCTGAGGGCATTGCCCTCCCACATACTTACTAGACCCATGGCCCACACAGAACCCCCCTTTAACAGAAGTCAAACCTGGAGATCATCTGAAGAAAAAATTACCCAAACATTGTCACAAACACCTGGAAAGTTTTCTTAAAGGTACTGTGATCTGCCAGTTAACTGGATAAATTGAAAACATGGTTTTTCAGTGGGTAGTAGATTCTGACCCTCAAGCTAGCATTTGAGTCCCACACTACCCATCCAAGTGTGTGCAAAAGCTGTTTTTGAGCCTCCAAGCATCACATTAGTGTGTTAGATAGGACTGTCACCTTATATGGTGAAAGTGAGAATTACATAAGAATGAGCAAATCTCTAATATCGTGGATCTAATGGCATCCCACATCCGTTTTTCATTCTCTTCTCCATGCCATGGGTCCTATTCCATCAACGGACGGCGTCAACGTCGAGCAGTATATCTCGGACCTGCACATCTGTTCTTACATTCCAACCCTTACCTCACTCATCGATTTGCGGGGTCGTAGTCCACGCCCTTCAGAATGACCCACGCTGCTCCTTGTCGCACAGCTGGACGATGTCTTCCGGAGGGACAAGGGGGGATCACAGTTGTATGTACAACTAGCGCCGGTGGCAATGACAAGCCTTCTCATTGAGATCGTCCAGTCTTGACTTCCATCCCCTGTAGGCGATGGCTGGTATCAACGGTCTAGACCTTGTGAGGCACTTCTACAAGTCGACTTTCTACAAGAAGAACCATATTGCGAGAGGTCCGCAGAGGCACTCCGGGATGCTGTGCAGAGGTCATGGAGAGTACTCGAATGATGGATGAACTTCATGCACAAAAACACGACGGTCAATGGCGCGTCTACACGCTTCTAATTACTCTCGGACTATATGACAGGGTAATGAAAAGGCACGTAGACCACGTTTCTGTCAGCACGAGACGCGACGCCCAAATTAGAACGGCCTTGGGCTTGCCTCACGCGAGTCACGTTTGATTAGCCGATCATTTATGTATTGCTGTGTGCGCAGCCATCGAGTACTACAGAGCATAATTCTCGGCTCGAGATATAATAGCTTAAAAATGGGTTTACATGGTGTTTTCAATTTCGTCCAGCACAAAACTTTTCAGAGACACAAAAATTAAAGTACACGCGAACATTTGTACAATACGTATGCAGAAAACGCATTTGCTGAACAACTTGACGACAGTCAAAGGTTGCTGATACATGGGACAGTCGAAACACGAGAGGGAGATAGGCGCGCATTCACACAATACAACAGCTGCTGGCACTGGGTGGAAATCTCACTTTTACTGCTAACAAAATCTTAACATATCTGTAACAAAAGGCAGTCAAAATTCCTTCAATTTATACGACACAAAATCCAAGAATAATGAATATATATTGTCAGGCTAAATTCATATTACAAAATGAAGCTGAAATAATATTTATTGATGTAATTTTGTCACATTCCATCTAGATAGAAAAAATTGTTATTTTGCTAAGATATTTCATTTGGAAATAGGTTTAAAAAAATCCAAACCAAATAGTTTTTTTCAAGTGTAAATGGCATAACAAAATGCTAGAATATTTTTCCCATTTGCCTAAGTGTTTCACATGGAAAAACAATGACAAGCAGTCAAAACTATATTAACATGATTTTAGGTAGTAAAATTTTGGATTGACTATAATATTATGTCATCATTTTTACAAAAGTAATATTCTTAATTTTGGCATCATATTTTGTAAAGGAAAACCATAACAGAATTATATATGAAGTATCATAATTTTTCCTAGATATTTTGGGAAGTATTTTATTAAACAATATATAATATTTCTTCAGGCAAAATTTTATATATTATATTGATATTTGTCAAAGATCTATTGTAACAAAATTAAAATGGTCACCATTAGGGATTAATTACCACAGGTAACCCCCTGGGTCACTGGATGTTATGTATCCATGATACATTGCTCAACTTGAGTGATGGTGACAGCAAACAATATTTGTAAAAGACTTAGCAATAAGACAGCTGTCCTGTAACGTCTACCATGGACGTTTGCCTGACTTAGGCATCAGTGTAATGTGGGTTCCCTTCGGGTCGGAAACGATGGTTGTCGGGGCTGTCGGGGAAGACCACGGGGTGCCTCTGATAAGCTCTGAGGTGATCGCGGTAAGTATAGAGGGGAAGGTCGAGAGGTACGTTCGGAGGGACTGCTGGTACTTTACGAATGTACCTCCAGCTGGGGTGGTCGACGATGTAGTAGCTCTTGTAAGGTCTTGCGACTTGGGAGTTGAGGTATTCGAAGACGAGATGACACGTGGTACCTTCTGGGTAACTGACGGTCGGCGTATCCACCATTCATGAGGGAACTGGGGAGTAGAGGTCACGGGGATCCCTTCTTGGTCTAAGGGATATGCCGGAGCTAGATCACTTAAGGACTTCTGCGAGTCCTTAGCACAATTGACGAGTAGAGGATGTGGTATTCGAAGAAGACCAAGATGGGGATCCTGGTTGTTACGTCTACCACGGACGTTCGTCTGACTTAGACACTGTTGTAACGTGGGTTCCCTCGGGGGTAGTATCTGTGGTTGTCCGAGTGCTCTGGGAAGACTGCGGGGTGAGGCCAATACGTGCCTGTGGAATCCCTATACGTGTAGAGGGTCTCTGCGATGGGAACGTTGGCCGGCGGGCTCGGGACTTTGCGAATGTATTCCCACTGAAGGTTGTCGACGATGTAGTAGCAGTGAGTTGGACGAGTGGTGCGAGAGTTAAGGTATTCGAAGACGAGGTGACACGTGGTTCCGGGTGGATAAGACACGGTCGGCTGATCTACCATTCACTGAGGAAGATGGAGATAGAGTCACGGGGATCCCTTCTTGGTTGCTAAGGGATATGCCGGAGCTAGTTCACTTAAGGACTCCTTAGTCCTTAGCACAGAAGACGAGTAGAAGTGGTAATTGAAGAAGACCAAGATAGGGATCCCAGTGTAACGCTACCACGGCGTTTAGCTCGACTTGAGCTCGTACAAGGGCGTTCACGACTTAGCTGGTAATCGACACGCGCGCAGTGTCTCGATAATCCCGTAGAATACTACCAAGGCGATCCAAAGTATACGCCCAAGTAGTATAGAGGCAACTCCGACTTGTCGTGTCGAAAGGGCCAGAGTCTTAGACTCGAAGGTCAAGACTTATAATAGTGGTTTCCCCTTAGAGGCAAGGAGGCGTAAAAGCCTTTAGAAGAAGAAGAGTGAAGTGGTATTGAGAAGAAGACCAAGATAGCGTATCTTGGTCTTCACCATCCACTATTTATACATATTGAAGAGGCAGCTTTAAAGCTCCTCTTGAAGGTGACTACTACTAGCGATAATAGCTCGAACCCTACTATCGCTATCCTAGTAATGAGTCACGCTAACAATCATATGCTAGCGCAACTCGCTGACTGATCCTACTTGTCCATGACTAATCTCTACTTACTACCGTAGTCATAACCGTATAGTAAGCGTCCACAAACAACTCCGTACCGTATAACGAGTCCATGAAGGCTCCACCGCAACACCCGGTCTGTAGTACTACGAACTTAAATACAAGTAAGGGAGCTAGTTCCAGCTCCGCTCGAACTCGTAAGTAGCCAATAGCGTAAGTAGCGTATTCTAACAATAGAATACGCAGTTGTCATCGTAATCCGAAACACGTATAACAATGGGACATCAGTCAGCAAGCCTAATCATGATCACGTACAACAATAGGAGGTCATCAGTCAGCACAACATGAGGCAACAAGATCCGAAGTCCATGACGTATTACTACTGGCGTGTCGAGTCATCACGAACACGTCAGAGTTCACAACCGGTCCAAACCGTCCGAGAGCGAAACGTAACATCACCCCCTTTTCAGCGTCAAGCCCCAGCTTGACCACGCATGATCGCGAGCGGGTTAGTGCCTACCGAGCGGAGGGCCTTGATACGGGCGATCTCCTCGGCGTCCTGTTCCGCCTTAGGTCTGCAATGGAGCGAGGCCCGCACGTTCTCGATGCGGTCTACTGCATGCGCCCGCTGAAGTTGGGCGACGCACCTGTTGCGCTCAATCTCTATGCGCTCTAGCTTCATCTGCTCCGCCGCCAACCGATGTTGCTGTGCTCGCCACCCGAGTGTCATGCAGCGGTACCGGTGGACCTCGGCCATGAGTGTCGTGTCCTTCATGTGAAGGAGCGCCTGGTCGACCGAGTCGACTAGTCCTGTGTCGGAGAGCAAGAACGTGAGGTCATCGTCGGTGTAAGTGGGGGCAGAGGACTGCTCGTCGTAGTAGGGGACAGCGTGGACAGGCTTCCCGTACTGCTGGTCGCATCCGGCCCTGAAGGCCAGGACGAAGGGGTCAGCCGTGAGGATGAGCTGAGTATACCGGGCGGGCCAAAGACGTTCCTGAGCGTCTCGAATCTGAAAGGGAATGTAATGGACTCCCCTGTTGAACTGGTACCCCCTTGGAGGGGGGGTCTCCGGCCGATCTTCGGTCTCCTGCATGTGTTCCTCCATTTGATCTGCGTAAACCTGGGGTGAATATGTCGTCGGTAGTGTGATAGCTTCCCCGGTGGGTCCGCATAGCGGGGGGGTTTCCGAGTGTGTAGTGGTGAGATGGGTGGCGTAACGTAGATATTGATGCGCCTCGAGGCGCTCGGCTGGGTCGTATGGATCCCCGCCCTCGTCGGGGCCTGGAGGGGACGTTGGTCGGCTGGGTACATACCCTTGTTTGTCGCCCGATGGAGTGGGCGCTCGGGTCAGGATGTAGTTGTCTCCGAGATAGTTGGGCTGGTTGCTCTCGGAATAAACAGTGGGGGTCGGTGAAGGAACTGGGGATGGCCCGGGGGAAGGAGGACGACTTCCTCGCTGGTGAAGGGTGAGGGTAGACGACAGGGGTGACGGTGGCGTGGACTGTACTCGGTAAGGTGCCGATAGTTCGGTGTTGACGACATAGCAGAAGTTTACTGGGGAAGAGGGCCTCATAAGTGGGGAGTGAAGTGAAGGAAGGAGCTGGGGACGTCTCTTGGGCTCTCCCCGTGCTTATATGTGTTTCATGGGCGGGGTTCGAATTTTTGAACTCCCATATCGCGTCATCTGCGAATACGTCATCCTTGTCAACCCACTGGTTGTCCGAGTCGGGGTATCCCTTCCATTTAACCAAATACTGTAGCTTGCGACTTCTGCCGAATCGCCGAGAGTCTAGAATCTTCTCGACTTCGTATTCTTCTTCCCCACCAACTAGATCTGGAGGTGGGCGCTGATAGTTAGGTCCGTGCGTGGGTGTTTCGCGATAAGGTGTTAGGAGATCCACATGGAACACTGGGTGGATCTGCCACTGCGTGGGAAGTTCTAAACGATAATTGACTGCGGACATCACCTGAGCGATCTTAAAGGGGCCGTGGCGTCGCGCCGCTAGTTTTGCCGTAGGTTGATGGGTGCGTAGGTGGCGTCCTTCTAACCATACTTGATCCCCTATTTGGAACTTGGGCGTATCTTTGGCCTTGATCCACCCTTGCTGCGCTTTGATCATCAGTGATTGCGCGTGCTGGCGGAGTTCTTTGAATTGTTTGACCCTGAGCGCCACTTGTGGAATTGGCGATGGCCTATCGGTCCAATCCGCGCGTGGATTATACCCCATGAGGAGCTGAAACGGGGATTCTTTAGTGGTTTCGCTAGGCCAGTTATTGTGAGTGAACTCAGCCATGGGGAGATAGTGAATCCAATCATCTTGTCGTTCATTGACCCAAAACCTCAGATATTGCTCCAGCCATTGATTCGTGCGTTCCGATTGTCCGTCTGTTCGCGGATGGTAGGCCGTAGAGATGTTCTGCTCGATTCCTAGGAGTTTGCACAATTCGCATGTGAACTTGGAGGCGAATCTGGGGTCTCGGTCGCTGATTATCTTTCCTGGGAGTCCGAATCGAGGAAACACATGTTTGACGTATAGTGCGGCTGTCCCTTCCGCTGATATCTCTTCCCGGCACGGGATGAACAGAGACATCTTTGTGCAGTCGTGATCCGTTATCGTGAGGATCGTATCGCAGCCCTGTGCTTCGGGAAGTTTAGTGATGAAATCAAGGGCGATGGTCTCAAAGGGCATAGCTTCGGGTTTTGGAAATATTGGGCGCAGTGGCGCTTTGATGGCCCTGGTGTTGACCTTGATGCGCTGACAGTCGGCGCATCCCTTGACGTAGTCCATGATGTCGTTTCTGAGTCCTGGCCACCAGTAGTATCGCTCTATGAGTTTGATGGTTCGGCTGATCCCTGGGTGGCCGTATACTGGAGGGTCGTGATGGTTCTTGATAAGTTCTCGCTTCTCAAGAAGTCCTCCTGTGACCGCTCGACGTCCGTCCTTGTACCAGGTGTCTTCGATTTTCTTTAGTCCGTGTGGGTCTATCCAGGGGCGGAGTTTGTCGTGGTCTTGGGCGTATACCGGATTCGTTTTCTCCATTTCCTGTACTGAGATAGTGGCGTTGATTCGAAGAGGGTCTTCCGTCATATCTATTGCTGCGGCCCTAACGAAGATGTCATCAGGTAGTACCGTGACTTGGTCGTTATCTTCTTCTCCTTGATTGTAGTCTGGGCGTCTAGATAGGGCATCGGCTCGTCCGTTCACCGTTCCCTTGATGTGGTGAATCTCGATGTCATACTCAGAGAGTTCTAGTACTTCCCGTGCTACGCGGCGACTTATTTTTTGCAGGGAGCGCCAATACTGAAGGTTCATGTGGTCTGAGAATACTTTGATTTTGTGCGGGGATCCTGCCAGGTAGTGGCGCCAGTTTCGAAGTGCTTTGACAATTGCTAGGAGTTCGAGGTCGTAGATGTCGTAGTTCCGTTCCGCGGCGCTGAGAGTGTTTGAATAGTAGGCGATGGGGTGTCTTTTGCCATCTTCTTTGCGTTGGAGGAGTACTGCTCCTACTGCGAATCCCGAGGCGTCTACTTCGAGTTCAAATTGATCTTCTAGCTTGGCGTGTGCGAGGACCGGTTCTTCCGTGACTAGCTTCTTGATTTTGTCGAACGCTTCTTGTTCCGTCGCAGTCCATGTCCATTCCGTATCTTTTTGTGTGAGTTTGTTGAGGGGGCGTGCGTGTGTGGCAAAGTTTCGAATGAAAGCGCGGTAAAAGTTGCAGAAGCCTAAGAACGATCACACCTGTTTGACGTTTTTGGGGTTTGGCCAGTCTTTGATGCCGGAAATTTTGACGGGGTCCATGCGTGTCACCCCCTTTTCAATGATTACCCCCAGGTAATCGATGCTAGGGGCGTGAAAGATGCATTTTTCCGGTTTGAGGAACAGATCGTTTTCTTCTAGTAAGTCCAGGATGTCGTGTACCGCGTCAATATGTGCTTGTTCCGTTGATCGAGTGGCTATGCCTATGTCGTCCATGTATACCCTAATGATCGTGCCTTTGGTTTCGTGATACGCAATGAGATCTTTGCAGATCTCGTTCATCATGGTTTGAAACGTTGCCGGTGAGTTGGTTAGCCCGAAGAACATTACCGTTGGTTCAAAGAGTCCGTATTTTGTTTTGAACGCTGCTTTTTCCTGGTCGCCCTCTTTGATCCTTATGTTGTTGTATCCCCAGCGGATGTCCAATTTGGTGAATATGAACGCTCTGCTTAGGTCGGCGATGAGTTCTGGGATGAGTGGGAGAGGGTATTGGTTGCGTATTGTCCAGTTGTTGATGTTCCGGTAGTCCTGTACAGGGCATAGTTTTCCGTCCTTCTTTTTGATGAAAAAGAATGATGATGCGTACGGGGATTTAGAGGGCCTGATGTACCCTTTGGCCAATTGTTCGTCTATCCATTCCTTGAGTGCTTTGTCCTCTGTTTGACTCATTGGGTAAACCTTGCAGTCGATCGTGTCCGGCGCGTTTGGCTTGAAGTCAATTGCGTGGTCCCATGGCTTGGACAGCGGGAACCGGTTGGACTCCTCTTCACTGAAAATTTTGACATGTCGTTGGTACTCCTCTGGGACCGCTTTCTTTTCCGTGTATTGCTTCGCCTCAATGGCCATTTCTGTCGACATCGTTGCGCGTAGACGTGTATTCTCGAGGTCGCATTCCTTCTTAAGTTGCTCCTCGATTTTTAACTTGTTCGGGAGGAGCAGTTTTTTGAGTACGAGATGTGCGATGACCGGATCTATTCGAGGTTTTGTGGGATTGACGGTTCGAAGGACGATGGGATACTCAGCTTCGTCTAAGGTGGCTGTGGCCCATTGGATGTTGGGTTGGAACATAGCCAACCATGGATATCCTAGTATGATGTCTTCTCCTCCTACGTCGGTTACTAGGAACCTCATCTCTTTGACTATTCCTTTGGTTTGTACTTTGAGATCCACGCAGTGGGTAATTTTGCCCCCTTTATTGTGCGTGCCGTCGATATTCCAGATCTTTCGATGACGGTCTAGCTCTTTGAGGCCTAGCCTCATTCGTTTGACAAATTCCGGATGTATGAAATTGTTGGTGGCTCCGGAGTCCACGAGTGCTCGTTTGTCGGCCATGGCGTAACTTGCGCGCAATGAAACTGGAACATGCATAGATTGATAGCGCGTTATGAACACAGAATTACACCGTAATGCCCTCACCCAGGCCGTCGGGTTCAGGCGCTTTGAAAATCCTCTCGCCCCAATAGATCCCGAACTACCAAATCCCTGGCTTCGTCGTCGAGATTTCGGACTCCGTTTATCCAGCTGCTCGCCCGTTCTTGCGGCGTGTCAGTGGTGGCGCGGGCGCCGCGGCTACTGCCGCCGTCATCCTCGAATTGGATCAAGGGTTCTTCTTGGACGCTTTGGACTTCTTCAATGAATGCCCCTCTCCCTTGGCGGGGTTGCCAGTTTGCGTTAGGTCTGGGTCTGCGCGGTTGGCGGCAATCGCATTGGAAGTGGCCCAGCTTGCCGCAGTTGAAGCACTTGACATTGCTTGCGTCTATGATCCCCTTGTTGGATCGTCCCCCCTGTGAGGTATACGGGGGTCGCGTGTAGTCGATCTCCTCAGAACCCGTGAGTCGGGCGCGGACCCTTCCCGGGGTAGTGTCCATGGTGTCCGGGTGGTTCCGGAATGCTTGCCACCCCTGGCGCTGCTGTTGAGGGCGGTTTGGAGCGTTGAAAGTTCTGAGAGAAGTGTTGCCCGGCTTACCAGGTCCCGGGGGTTTACGTCCCCCCAAACGTGTTTGAAGATGCATCCACTTGCGCTGTTGCTCGAGCGCGGCTGTCTTCCATTGGGCGTACGTATTTGGGCTGTGGAAGTTGTACGCATTCTTGTAAAGTTCCACCGGAAGTCCGCTGGTGAATTTGTCCAGGACTAAAGAGTCATCGAAGCGATATCCTGCTTCTCTGACCGCCTTCTCGAATTTGGCGACGTAGGAGTCGATATCTTGTCCTTCCATTCGGAAGCCCTTCTGGAGTTCTTGTTGCGCTCTCTCCTTTTCGAGTGTGTCAGCGAATGTGTTACGGAAGCCTAGTTCGATGGCTTCCCAGATCCACTTGTCGTAGGGTCCGTGTTTGGCCTTGTATGCCTTGACCCATTTGGTGGTGGACAGGACCCATTCGTTGACGTGGTCCCCTTGAATGTATGTGAGGAAGATTAGCGCTTTTCGGTAAGGGAGGGTAAATGCCGGGTTGTCGTAGTTCGTTTCCACGAACAACTCCCATTGGGTAAGGAATTGTTGGACTTTGGTGCGGTCCCCGGTGAATACAAGGGGTTCCTTGCCCATAAACTTCTTGGGTTTGGTCCCGCTTGACACATTTGGTCCTGTGAAGAGGGGTCCTCCTGGGTCTCCTCCTCCGTCATCTCCTCCTCCGCCTCCATTTCCTCCTGGCGGGGGTCCTCCGCCATGACTGATACGTGCGGGTTCCTGGAATGTAGTCGGTTGTTCGGTGATTGTAGTGGTCATGTCTGTGGGGATGGACTCAGCTAGTATTCCCAGTTGCGCTTCTTCTTCTTCTGCCTGCGCTTCGAGAATGCGGATTTCTTCGGGGTTGCTTCCCAGAGATGGGGAAGGTGCAGGTGTCTTAGGGGTGGGGGAGCGGATTGGTTCTTCTTCTTGCCCGTCGATAGGTCCCCACTGATCTCTAGTGGTTGTTTCGCTTTGACGGATGTTGAGGTGGAGGCCTGATCCTGCTGGCCTAACAACTTGTAGTTTGCCGTGGAGTTCGTCCCACCTAATCTCTGTCCAACAGGTGTGGTCAAAGTTGAATTCTACCGGGATAAGTCCGGTTTTGCCGTCCTTATAAGTGTAAAGGACTACGTAGCCTGGGTCTCCTTGTTCTGTCTGCCAAAAGGCTCCTTTGAGGTATTGTTTGGGGACGTTACGTTCCCCTCTTCTGTCGATGTGATACAGTCGGAACGGGATCCAAAGATCTCGAGTTGTTACTGCGGAAGCCACGTTGAAGGATCTTGGTCTTAATGTTACGTCTACCACGGACGTTCGTCTGACTTAGACGCTGTTGTAACGTGGGTTCCCTCGGGGGTAGTATCTGTGGTTGTCCGAGTGCTCTGGGAAGACTGCGGGGTGAGGCCAATACGTGCCTGTGGAATCCCTATACGTGTAGAGGGTCTCTGCGATGGGAACGTTGGCCGGCGGGCTCGGGACTTTGCGAATGTATTCCCACTGAAGGTTGTCGATGATGTAGTAGCAGTGAGTTGGACGAGCGGTGCGAGAGTTAAGGTATTCGAAGACGAGGTGACACGTGGTTCCGGGTGGATAAGACACGGTCGGCTGATCTACCATTCACTGAGGAAGATGGAGATAGAGTCACGGGGATCCCTTCTTGGTCGCTAAGGGATATGCTGGAGCTAGTTCACTTAAGGACTCCTTAGTCCTTAGCACAGAAGACGAGTAGAAGTGGTAATTGAAGAAGACCAAGATAGGGATCCCGGTCTGTAGTACTACGAACTTAAATACAAGTAAGGGAGCTAGTTCCAGCTCCGCTCGAACTCGTAAGTAGCCAATAGCGTAAGTAGCATATTCTAACAATAGAATACGCAGTCGTCATCGTAATCCGAAACACGTATAACAATGGGACATCAGTCAGCAAGCCTAATCATGATCACGTACAACAATAGGAGGTCATCAGTCAGCACAACACGAGGCAACAAGATCCGAAGTCCATGACGTATTACTACCGGCGTGTCGAGTCATCACGAACACGTCAGAGTTCACAACCGGTCCAAACCGTCCGAGAGCGAAACGTAACAGGTCTGTAGTGCTAAGAGCTTAAATACATGTAAGGGAGCCGGTTTTAGCTCCGCCTGAACCTGTATGTAACCAATAGCGTAAGTAGTGTAAATCCTAGGACAGGGATCCTAGGAATCAGTCATCCACAACGTAATACTGGTATTGTACAACAATAGAACTCGGGGAAACACGCATAAGACACATCACGTACAACAATAGGACACATCAGTCAGCCGGAACACGAGGCAGTAAGATCCGAAGTCCATGACACATTACTCCTGACATACCGAGTCATCACGAATACGTCAGAGTCCACAACCGGGCCGGGCAGTCCGAGAACCAAACGTAACATCACCCCCTTTTCAGGATCAAGCCCCAGCTTGACCGCGCATGACTGCCAACGGATTGGTGCCCACCTCGCGTAAGGCCCGGATCCGCGCTATCTCCTCGGCATCCTGTTCCGCCTTGGGTCCCCGATGAAGGGAAGCTCTTACGTTCTCGATGCGGTCTACTGTGTGAGCTCGTTGGAGTTGGGTGACACACCGATTGCGCTCAATCTCGATCCGCTCCAACTTCATCTGTTCCGCGGCTACATGGTGTTGCTGCCCCCGCCATCCCAGCATCATACATCAGTAGCGGTGTATCTCCACCATGAGGGTTGCGTCCTTCATATGAAGGAGTGCCTGGTCGACCGAGTCAACTAGTCCTGCGTCAGAGAGCAGGAACGTGAGGTCGTCGTTGGTGTAAGTGGGGGCAGAGGACTGTTCATCGTAGTAGGGGACAGCGTGGACAGGCTTCCCGTATTGTTGATTGCTTCCCGCTCGGAAGGCCAAGATGAAGGGGTCGGCGGTGAGGATGAGCTGAGTATACCGGGTGGGCCAAAGACAATCTTGAGCATCTCGAATCTGAAAGGGAATGTAATGTACTCCCCAATTGAACTGGTATCCCCTGGGAGGGGGGGTCTCCGGCCGATCTTCGGCCTCCAACACATGTTCCTCCTCTTGATCGCAGCGAAGTGCGGGTTGAGGTGGCGTCGGTAATGTGAGAGCTTCCCCAGTGGGTCCGCATAGTGGGGGGGTTTCCGAGTGTGTCGTGGTGAGATGGGTGGTGTAACGCAGATATGGATGCATTTCAAGGTGTTCGGCTGGGTCGTACGGATCCCCGCCCTCGTCGGGCCCTGGTGAGGATGCTGGCCAGCTGGGCATGTAGCCCTGTTCGTCGCCCGCTGGAGTGGGCACTCTGGTTGGGATGTAGTTGCTTCCGAGGCGGCTGGGCTGATTGGTCTTGGAATAAAGAGTGGGGGATGGCGAAGGAACTCGGGATGACGGGGTGGAAGGAGGACGATCTCCTCATTGGTAAAGGGCGAGGGTAGACGACAGGGGTGACGGTGGCATGGACTGTACTTGGTAAGGTGCTGATAGCTCGGTGTTGACGACATAGCGGAAGTTGACTGGAGAGGATGGGTGTTACGTTCGGCTTCGGACTGCCCGGCCCGGTTGTGGACACTGACACAT
>QFDY01002589.1:0-19870 GCA_003315925.1 Lactarius sp. MG121
TACCGAGTCATCGCGAATACGTCAGAGTCACAACCGGTCCGGGCAGTCCGAAAACGAAACGTAACATTCGAGCTACTTACGCTATAGGATATGGACTTCATAGGGGGGTTTTAAAACCACCCCTTCATATGTATAAATAGTGGCTTGTGAAGACCAAGAATGCCATCTTGGTCTTCTTCAAATACCACTCTCTAGACTTCGTCCTCTTGGGCCTTCGCGCCTCAATCTTGTGCTTCATCTTCTGACCTTCATGTCTAGAATCCTGGCCAGTCAAGGTCAACGACTTGCAGTTGCCTTGGTGTTGCTTGCTCGTGTCACGTGGGTTGCCTTAGTCGTATTCTACAGGATACACAAGACGTTGGAACATATCTTCAAAACCTGCTAAAGTCGTGAACGCCCTCTCGCAAGTCCAAGTCAGACTCACGCTGTGGTAGCATTACATCACTGCTCCCAAGATTCCATTGGATGACTTTCAGCACACCATTTAGGTTGATTGTCAGCCAAAACCATTCTATAAAATCAACAACATTAACAATCTATATATATATAGGGAATATGAATATGGTTGGATTCATGTGGCAGCTGTCAACATTGTCAACCCTCATGCTGACCAGATCCAAATCCAGAATCACAAAGCTGCACACACATGGCATGCACACCTAAAGTTGACATTGTGAGTTCAGGCTTACCTCATGATGCAAGTGGATCATGTACCTTGTATCAGCCTCAAGGCAATAGTCCCACTCTGCCCCCCTTTGTCCACCCACTTATTTTTTCAGATCTGCCACATCCACCTCATCACCATCTACTGTTGATGTCCTGTCCTCCTCAGGCTCTGCCTCAATGGGACTTGCCTTTTTTCCTTTGCCTTTGGCTGTACATGTGGACATGGACCTTGTTGACTTTGTGGTACCAGTTTTCTTCTGCTTCTTCCTTGGTGGCTAGGCAGCCACAGTCACTGATCTAGCACATTTGGATATGGATCCTGAGGCAACTGTGGACTTATTTGTTATGTTTCTCCCTTTGAACTGCCCAGACTGGTGGTGGACTTTGACATACATGCAATGACTCAGTATGTTAGCAGTAATGTGTCATGGACTTGTAGCATCAGTCAGCCATTGTACCTTGATGACTGATGTCTTAGGATTCCTTACATGTATGATATTATGGACAATGACTCATTCCTAGTAGCAGTTGTATTAGGGTTCACTCTACTTATGCCATTGGCTATGATATGGTTTGAGCAGAGCTCAGAAACATTTCCTTACTTGTATATAAACCCTAGTAGTTATGACCAGGACCTGCATGTAACAGACAGACACTTGTAGACTCTTACTACACAGTTATGACTATGTTAGTAAGTAGGAATTAGTCATGGACATCATGTATCAGTCAGCACGAGTTGTAGTAGCATGTGATAACTACTATGACTCATTACTAGGATAGCTGTAGTAGGGTTCAAGCTACTTATGTTACTGGTCTTGGAGTTGGTAGGGGAGCTTTAAAGCGACCTCTCTACTTGTATAAATAGTGGCTAGTGAAGACAAAGATATGACATCTTGGTCTTCTTCTAAATACCACTCTATTGTCTTTGTCTTCGGGCCTTCATGCTTTGACTTCACATTGTCACCTTAGCCTTTGAGCTTAAGGACTATTCTGGCCCTACATTGTGTAGTGGTGGTCATTACTATCATAGCCCAAGCCCTCAAGGTAGCCCTTATAGTGGCCTATGGCTTACTTTGCACATGGGAACTTGCTTGATGAACAGCATAGGTGGAGACGCATACTCACAGTGAATCAAGAGGTACTGTGGTGAGATATGTGAGGCACAGGGAAGCAGAGATCTTGCAGAGTAAGCTTAGAGATGTCTGATAGCACAGAGTGAGAACTGGGTGGTATTACAAGAGTAGGAAACATACCTGATAGCACAGAGTGAGAACTGGGGCTATCAGGGTGTACATGGTACACTACTTATACAGTCTAGAGACAATGACGCACTTGTATAATAAGGGTGTTATACAATAGACAGAATACAATAAGACCCGGAATAATGAGTGGGTCAGAACAAAGGGAAGTACTTAGACAATAAGTACAATAGAGAATCCAGAACAAAGATGATATCATAGTGACATCACAATAAAGATATAACAAAAGGATAGTCCAAAAGCATAGTACAATAACAAGTCCAGAGTAGTCCATGTGATGTCATTGTACAGTGATGTCATAGATAATGTAAAGGTCCAAGATTGTGATGATCATACATCTAATCTACATAAGTCCTGTATATCTAATCTAAAGCAGTCCGTTATCTGCGTGTCCATAGATGTAACGTCTACCACGGACGTTAGCCTGACTTAGGCGTCGGTGTAACGTGGGTTCCCTTCTGGTCGAAAACGATGATTGTCGGGCGAGTCTGGGAATACCGCTGGATGCCGCTGATAGGCTACAAGGTGGTCGCGATAAGTGTAGAGGGGAAGATCGAGAGGGACGTTAGGTGGAGGGGAAGCGACTCTACGAATATACCTCCAACTGGGATGGTCGACGATGTAGTAGCACTTGTAGGGCCTTGCGGTCCGGGAGTTGAGATATTCAAAGACGAGATGACACGTGGTACCAGGTGGGTAAGAGACGGTCGGCGTATCCACCATTCACGAAGGAACTGGGGACAAGAGGTCACGGGGATCCCTTCTTGGTCTAAGGGATATGCCGGAGCTAGTTCACTTAAGAGTCGAGCAGACCCTTAGCACAGTAGACGAGTCAAGAGGTGGTATTTGAAGAAGACCAAGATGAGGATCCTAGTCCGTAGTGCTACGAGCTTAAATACACGTAAGGGAGCCAGTTCTGGCTCCGCTCGAACTCGTATGTAGCCAATAGCATAAGTAGCGTAAATCCTAGGACAGGGATCCTAGGAATCAGTCATCCACGACATAATACCAGTATCGTACAACAATAGAACTCGGAGATAGACGCATAAGACATATCACGTACAACAATAGAAATCCTCAGTCAGCCGGAACATGAGGCAACAAGATCCAAAGTCCATGACATATTACTACTGACATACCGAGTCATCACAAATACATCAGAGTCCACAACCGGGCCGGGCAGTCCGAGGGCAGAATGTAACATCACCCCCTTTTCAGGATCAAGCCCCAGCTTGATCGTGCATGACTGCGAGGGGATTGGTGCCGACTTCGCGCAGGGCGCGGATCCGAGCTATCTCCTTGGCGTCTTCTTTGGCTCGGGGTCCCCGATGAAGGGAGGCCCGTTCGTTCTCGATGCGGTCCACCGCGTGAGCTCGCTGAAGTCGAGCGACACACCTGTTCCTCTCGATCTCTACACACTCCAACTTCATCTGCTCGGCCACCACTCGATGCTGCTGGGCGTGCCAGCTGAGGGTCACGCACCGATAGCGGTGTACCTTGGCTATCAGGGTCGCATCCTTCATATGGAGGAGCGCTTGGTCGACCAAGTCGACTAGTCCCACGTTGGAGAGCAGGAACGTGAGGTCATCGTCGGAGTAAGTGGGGGTAGGGGACTGCTTGTCGTAGTATGGGGTGACGTGCACGGGCTTCCCATACTGCTGGTTGCATCCGCTGCGGAAAGCCAGTACGAAGGGGTCGGCGGTGAGGATGAGTTGAGTAAAGCGGGCTGGCCAAAGACGTTCTTGAGTGTCTCGTATCTGAAAAGGGATGTAATGGACTCCCCTGTTGTATTGGTACCCCCTGGGCGGAGGTGTCTCCGGCCGATCTTCGGCCTCCTGCATAAGTTCCTCCTCTTGATCTGCGCGAAACGCGGATGGATGTGTCGTCGGTAGTGTGATAGCTTCCCCGGTGGGTCTGCATAGCGGGGGGGTTTCCAAGTGTGTCGTGGTGAGATGGGTGGTGTAACGTAGATACTGATGCGCCTCGAGATGTTCGGCTGGGTCGTACGGGTCCCCACCTTCGTCGGGCCCCGGTGGGGATGATGGGCGGCTGGGCACATACCCTTGTTTGTCGCCCGCTGGGGTAGGCGCTCTGGTCAGGACGTAATTGCTCCCGAGTCGACTGGGCTGATTGGTCTCGGAATAATGAGTGGGGGACGGCGAAGGAACTCGGGATGACGGGGTGGAAGGAGGACGATCTCCTCGTTGGTGAAGGGCGAGGGTAGACGACAGGGGTGACGGTGGCGTGGATTGTACTTGGTAAGGTGCGGATAGCTCGGTGTGGACGACATAGCGAAAGTTGACTGGGGAGGATGGGCGCATGAGTACTAGTGGTAGTGGGAGAAGGGAATGGGGACGTCTCTTGGGATTTCCCTGCGCTTATATGTACTTCGTGAGCGGGGTTGGAACTTTTGAATTCCCGAATCACATCATCTGCGAACATGTCATCTTTGTCGACCCACTGATTGTCCGAGTCTGGGTACCCCTTCCATTTGACCAAGTATTGCAATTTGCGACTTCTGCCGAATCGCCGAGAGTCTAGAATCTTCTCGACTTCGTATTCCTCTTCGCCGCCCACTAGATCAGGTGGTGGGTGCTGATAGTTGGGTCCGTGCGTGGGTGTTTCGCGATAAGGTGTGAGAAGGTCCACATGGAACACTGGATGGATCTGCCATTGCGTGGGAAGTTCGAGGCGATAGTTAACTGCGGACATCACCTGGACAACCTTAAAGGGGCCGTGGCGTCATGCCGCTAATTTTGCTGTTGGTTGGTGCGTGTGTAAGTGGCGCCCTTCCAGCCACACTTGATCCCCTATTTGGAATTTGGGCGTATCTTTGGCCTTGATCCACCCCTGCTGCGCTTTGATCATCAGTGACTGCACGTGCTGGCGGTGTTCTTTGAACTGTTTGACCCTGAGCGCCACTTGTGGGATGGGCGATGGTCTATCAGTCCAATCGGCGCGAGGGTTATATCCCATGAGAAGCTGGAATGGGGATTCTTTAGTGGTTTCACTGGGCCAATTATTATGCGTGAACTCAGCCATGGGGAGGTAATGAATCCAATCGTCTTGCTGTTCGTTGACCCAGAATTGCAGGTATTGTTCCAGCCATTGATTAGTGCGCTTGGATTGTCCATCTGTATGTGGGTGGTATGCTGTCGAGATGTTCTGTTCTATTCCAAGGATTTTGCACAACTCCCGTGTGAATTTTGATGCGAATCGTGGATCTCTGTCACTGATTATCTTGCCAGGTAATCCGAATCAGGGGAAAACGTGTTTTATGTACAGAGTGGCAGTTCCTTCAGCTGATATCTCTTCTTGGCAGGGGATGAACAGAGACATTTTCATGCAGTCGTGGTCCGTTATCGTGAGGATCATATCGCAGTCCTGTGCCACAGGGAGTTTAGTGATGAAATTGAGGGCAATGGTTTCAAACGGCATAGCTTCCAGTTTAGGGAATATTGGGTGCAATGGTGCTTTGATGGCCCTGGTGTTGACTTTGATTCTCTGGCAGTCAGCGCAGCCCTTGACGTAGTCCATGACTTCTTGGCGCAGTCCAGGCCACCAGTAGTACCATTCCATGAGTTTGATGGTGCTAATCCCGGGATGTCCGTATATGGGGGGATCGTGGTGTGTTTTGATGATCTCCCGCTTTTTATGGATACCTCCTGTGACCGCGCGTCTTCCGTCTTTGTACCATGTGCCTTCGATCAATTTGAGACTGTGTGGGTCTACCCATGGGCGTATCTTGTCGGGGTCTTGTGCATATATCGGATTGACTTTTTCCATTTCTTGTACTGATATGGTGGCATTGATTCGGAGTGGGTCTTCCGTGGTGTCCAATGAGGTGGCTCTAACAAAGACTTCGTCTGGTAGCACCATGACGTGTTCATTGTCTCCTTCTCCTTGGTCGTAGTCTGGGCGTCTAGATAGGGCGTCGGCTCTTCCATTTGCCGTTCCCTTGATATGGTGAATCTCGATGTCATACTCAGAGAGTTCTAGTACTTCCCGGGCTACTCGGCGGCTTATCTTTTGTGGGGAGCGCCAATATTGTAGGTTCATATGATCCGAGAACACTTTGATCTTGTGTGGGGATCCTGCTAGGTAGTGGTGCCAGTTCTGGAGTGCTTTGACGATTGCTAGGAGTTCTAGGTCGTAGATGTCGTAGTTTTGTTCTGCGGCGCTGAGCGTGTTCGAGTAGTATGTGATAGGGTGTCTTTTGCCGTCTTCTTTGCGTTGGAGTAGTACTGCTCCTACTGCGAATCCCGATGCGTCTACTTCCAGTTCAAATTGGTCTTCTAGGTTGGCGTGTGCGAGTACCGGTTCCTCTGTGATGAGGTTCTTGATTTTGTCAAACGCTTCCTGTTCCGCGGTTGTCCATGTCCATTCGACGTCCTTACGCATGAGTTTGTTGAGGGGTCATGCATAGGTGGCAAAATTTCGAATGAAAGCGCGGTAAAAGTTGCAGAAGCCTAAGAATGATCGCACCTGTTTGACATTTTTTGGAGTGGGCCAGTCTTTGATTCCGGAAATTTTGACGGTGTCGCGGACGGACTCAAAGGACTCATTACACAGAACGGGAAGTAGATGTGGACGCTTACTATACGGTTGTGACTACGGTAGTAAGTAGAAATTAGTCACGGACAGTAGGATCAGTCAGCACGTCGTGTTAGCATGTGATTGCTAGCATGACTCATTACTAGGATAGCAGTAGTAGGGTTCGAGCTATTACTGCTAGTAGTCGTTACGTTCGAGAGGAGCTTTAAAGCTGCCTCTACAATGTGTATAAATAGTGGACCGCGAAGACCAAGATGCGCTATCTTGGTCTTCTTCTCTAATACCACTATCTCGCCCATCCTCTAAAAGATTCTTAAGACCTTCTTCCCTTCTAAGGGACGGTCTCTCAGTAAAGTCTTGACCTTCGAGTCTAAGACCTGGCCCTGTCGACGCACCAAGTCGGAGTTGCCTTGGTATTCCTAGGACGCGCCTTGTGGATCGCCTTAGTCGTATTCTACGGAATCACGGAGACCCTGCGCGCTCATTATCGATCAGCTAAGTAGCGAACACCTTTATCCGAGTTCAAGTCGAGCTCAACGCTGTGGTAGCGTTACAGACGGGGTCCATGCGAGTCACCCCCTTTTCAATGATTACCCCCAGGTAATCGATGCTAGGAGCGTGGAAGATGCATTTCTCCGGTTTGAGGAAGAGGTCGTTCTGTTCCAGTAAGTCCAGTATGTCGTGTACCGCATCGATATGTGCTTGTTCGTTTGACCGTGTTGCGATGCCTATGTTGTCCATGTATAGCCTTATGACTGTTCCCTTCTTTTCGTGGTGGGCGATGAGATCTTTGCAGATCTCGTTCATCATTGTTTGGAAGGTTGCTGGGGAGTTTGTCAGTCCAAAGAACATTACCGTAGGTTCGAAGAGTCCGTATCTCGTTTTGAAGGCCGCTTTCTCTTGATCTCCCTCTTTAATTCACACGTTGTTATACCCCCAGCGAATATCGAGTTTGGTGAATATGAAGGCTCCGCTAAGGTCTGCGATAAGTTCTGGTATGAGAGGGAGTGGGTATTGATTGCATATAGTCCACTTGTTGATATTCCTGTAGTCCTGTACTGGGCGTAGTTTTCTGTCCTTCTTTTTGATGAAGAAGAAGGATGATGTGTACAGGGATTTAGAGGGTCTGATGTATCCTTTTGCCAGCTGTTCATCGATCCATTCTTTCAGCGCTTTATCTTCTGCTTGGCTCATTGGGTAGACCTTGCAGTCGATGGTGTCTGGGGCGTCTGGTTTGAATTCAATCGCGTGGTCCCACGGTTTGGAGAGGGGGAAGCGATGTGATTCTTCTTCGCTAAAGATTTTGACGTGTCGTTGGTATTCTTCTGGGACGGCTTTCTTTTCCGTGTATTGTTGGGCTTCAATTGCTAGTTCGGTAGACATGGTGGCTCGTAGTCACGTTGTTTCCAAGTCGCATTCTTGTCGTAGTTGTTCTTCAATGAGTTGCTTATTGGGCATTCCTAGCAACTTCTGGACTACAAGTCGGGCGATGATAGGATCTATGTGGGGCTTGGTAGGGTTGATAGTGCGAAGTACTACTGGATACTCAGCTTCGTTGAGGGTGGCAGATGCCCATTGAATGTCCGGTTGGAACGTAGCCAACCAGGGGTATCCGAGGATGATGTCTTCCCCTCCTACGTCAGTGACGAGGAATCACATGTCTTTCTTGACTCCTTTGGTTTCGACCTCTAGATCCACACAGTGGGTTATCTTGCCCCCTTTGTTGTGTGTGCCATCAATGTTCCAGATCTTTCGATGACGGTCTAACTCTTTGAGGCCTAGCCTCATCCTTTTCGCGAAATCCGGATGGATAAAGTTGTTGGTGGCTCCGGAGTCCACTAGTGCTCTCTTGTCGGCCATGGCGTAACTTGCGCGCAATGAAACTGGAACATGCATAAATTGATAGCGCGTTATGAACACAGAATTACACCGTAATGCCCTCACCCAGGCCGTCGGGTTCAGGCACTTTGAAAATCCTCTCGCCCCATTAGGTCCCTGACTACCAAGTCCCTTGCTTCTTCATCAAGGTTTCGTACTCCGTTTATCCAGCTGGTCGCCCGTTCTTGCGGCGTCTCAGTGGTGGCGCGGGCGCCGTGGCTGCTGCCGCCGTCGTCTTCGAATTGGATTAGGGGTTCCTCGTGTACGCTTTGCACTTCTTCAATGAAAGCCCTGCGTCCTTGGCATGGTTGCCAGTTCGCGTTGTTGCGCGGGCAGCGGGGTTGGAGGCAGTTGCGTTGGAAGTGACCGGGTTTGCCGCAATTGAAGCAGTTGACGTTCTTCATGTTGATAACCCCTCTGTTTGGAGGGCGCCCCCCTTGTTGGGTGTAGGGCGGTTTGGCGTAGTCGATCTCCTCGGATCCTGCGAGATGCGCTCGTACTCTTCCGGGCGTAGTGTCCATGGCGTCCGGGTGATTCTGGAATGCCTGCCATCCTTGGCGAGGTTGCTGGGGGCGGTTTGGAGCGTTGAAAGTTCTGAGAGAAGTATTGCCCGGCTTACCGGGTCCCAGGGGTTTACGTCCCCCCAAACGTGTTTGTAGGTGCATCCATTTGCGCTGTTGCTCTAAGACGGCTACTTTCCATTGGGCATAGGTGTTAGGGCTGTGGAAGTTGTAGGCGTTCTTGTAGAGCTCTACTGGGAGGCCGCTGGTGAACTTGTCGAGGACTAGGGAATTGTCGAAGCGATATCCCGCTTCTCGCACCACCTTCTCGAATTTGGCGATGTAAGAGTCGATGTCTTGTCCCTCCATCCGGAATCCCTTTTGGAGGTCTTGCTGAGCACGCTCCCTTTCAAGGGTGTCGGCGAAGGTGTTGCGGAAGCCGAGCTCGATGGCTTCCCAGATCCATTTGTCATAGGGTCCATGTTTGGCTTTGTACGCCTTGACCCATTTGGTGGTGGACAGGACCCATTCATTGATGTGGTCTCCTTGGATATAGGTCAGGAAAATTAATGCTTTGCAATAGGGGAGAGTGAACGCAGGGTTGTCATAATTGGTTTCGACGAAGAGTTCCCACTGAGTGAGGAACTGCTGGACTTTGGTGCGGTCTGCTGTGAATACCAGGGGTTCTTTGCCCATGAACTTCTCGGGCTTAGTACCGCTTGAAACGTTTGGTCCGATGAATAGAGGTCCTCCAGGGTCTCCTCCTCCTCCGTCATCCCCTCCTCCTCTGCCATGTCCTCCTGGCGGTGGTCCTTCTCTGCGACTGATGCGCGCGGGTTCCTGGAACGTGGTAGGTTGCTCGGTGATTGTTGTCGTCATGTCTGTAGGGATGGACTCAGCTATTAATCCCAACTGCAATTCTTCTTCTTTGGCTTGAGCTTCAAGGATGCAAATTTCTTCCAGGTTGCTGGCTAGTGATGGGGAAGGTGCAGGTGTTTTGGGTGTAGGTGATCAGACAGGTTCTTCTTCTTGTCCATCGAGTGGGCCCCACTGGTCTCTTGTGGTTACTTCGCTTTGTAGGATGTCGAGTTTGAGACTTGAGCCCGTGGGTCTGACAACTTGTAGTTTGTAGTGGAGTGCGTCCCACTTGAGTTCTGTCCAACAGGTGTGGTCGAAGTTGAATTCTACAGGGATGAGTCCTGTAGTACCATCTTTGTAAGTGTATGAGACAACGTAGCCTGGGTCTCCTTGTTCAGTCTGCCAAAATGCTCCTTTGAGGTATTGTTTAGGGACGTTGCGTTCCCCTCTTCTGTCGATGTGATATGGGCGAAATGGGATCCAAAGATCTCGAGTTGTTACTGCTGTGGAAGCCACGTTGAAGGATCTTGGTCTTAATGTAACGTCTACCACAGATGTTAGCCTGACTTAGGCGTCGGTGTAACGTGGGTTCCCTTCTGGTCGAAAACGATGATTGTCAGGCGAGTCTGGGAATACCGCTGGATGCCGCTGATAGGCTCCAAGGTGGTCGTGATAAGTGTAGAGGGGAAGATCGAGAGGGACGTTAGGTGGAGGGGAAGCGACTCTACGAATATACCTCCAACTGGGATGGTCGACGATGTAGTAGCACTTGTAGGGCCTTGCGGTCCGGGAGTTGAGATATTCAAAGACGAGATGACACGTGGTACCAGGTGGGTAAGAGACGGTCGGCGTATCCACCATTCACGAAGGAACTGGGGACAAGAGGTCACGGGGATCCCTTCTTGGTCTAAGGGATATGCCGGAGCTAGTTCACTTAAGAGTCGAGCAGACCCTTAGCACAGTAGACGAGTCAAGAGGTGGTATTCGAAGAAGACCAAGATGAGGATCCTGGTCCGTAGTGCTACAAGCTTAAATACACATAAGGGAGCCAGTTCTGGCTCCGCTCGAACTCATATGTAGCCAATAGCGTAAGTAGCGTAAATCCTAGGACAGGGATCCTAGGAATCAGTCATCCACGACGTAATACCAGTATCGTACAACAATAGAACTCGGAGATAGACGCATAAGACATATCACGTACAACAATAGAAATCCTCAGTCAGCCAGAACACGAGGCAACAAGATCCAAAGTCCATGACATATTACTACTGACATACCGAGTCATCACGAATACGTCAGAGTCCACAACCAGGCCGGGCAGTCCGAGGGCAGAACGTAACAATAGAGCCGCTAAGTGCGCACAGGTCACTTATCAACATCTCCCCGTGATCAGCAATCTGGGACTAGCACAAGCCCATGTCAACGTTGTGTTGGTGGAGCAGGGTGCGAGCAAGTGACTTGGTGAAGCCATCTGCAACCATTTCCAGTGTAGGGGTTCTGATTAGAGCGATGGTGCCCTTTTCAATGTATTCCCTAATGACATTGTAACGTCTACCACAGACGTTTGCCTGACTTAGGCATCGGTATAACGTGGGTTCCCTTCAGGTCGGAATTGATGATTGTTGGGGCTGTCAGGAAATACCGCGGGATGCCGCTGATAGGCTCCGAGATGGTCTCGATAGGTGTAAAGGGGAAGATCAAGGGGAACATTCAGAGGGGGTTCAGAGACTTTACAGATGTACCTCCAGCAAGGGTTGTCGACGATGTAGTAACACTTGTACGGGCGAGCAACTCGGGAGTTGAGATACTCGTAGACGATATGACACGTGGTATTGGGTGGATAAGTCACGGTCGGGGAGTCCACCATTCACGAAGGAACTGGGGATAGAAGTCATGGGGATCCCTCTTGGTCAAAGGGGATATGCCGGAGCAAGTTCACTTAGAAGTCTCGCAGACTCCTAGCACAAGAGACAAGTCAAGAGGTGGTATTCGAAGAAGACCAAGATGGGGATCCTGGTCCGTAGTACTATGAGCTTAAATACACGTAAGGGAACTAGTTCTAGCTCCGCTCGAACTTGTATGTAGCCAATAGCGTAAGTAGCGTAAATCCTAGGACAGGGATCCTAGGAATCAGTCATCCACAACGTGATACTAGTATCGTACAACAATAGAACTCGGAGGCGGGCGCATAAGACGTATCACGTACAACAATGAGAATCATCAGTTAGCCGGAACATGAGGCAGATGAGATCCGAAGTCCATGACACATTACTCCTGACATACTGAGTCATTGTGAATACGTCAGAGTTCACAACCGGGCCGGGCAGTACAAGAACGAAATGTAACATCACCCCCTTTTCAGGATCAAGCCCCAGCTTGACCACACATGATCGCCAGGGGGTTGGTGCCTACCTCCCTCAGGGCTCAAATCCATGCTATCTCCTCCACGTCCTCCGAAGCCTTGGGCCCGCGATGAAGCGAGGCTCGCTTGTTCTCGATGCGGTCTACCACATGAGCTCGCTGAAGTCGAGCGACGCACCGGTTCCGCTCAATCTCGATCCTCTCCAACTTCATCTGTTCCGCGGAGACCTGATGCTGTTGTGCACGCCATCCCAGCGTCATGCATCAGTAGCGGTGTACTTCAGCAATGAGGGTCGCATCCTTCATGTGAAGGAGCACCTGATCCACGGAGTCCACTTGTCACGGTACGAGCTCGATGGACTCTTATTACGGTACGGAGTTTGAAGTGGACACTTACTACACGGTTATGACTACGGTAGTAAGCGTAGATTAGTCATGGACTTACCATCAGTCAGCAAAAGTCGTGGTAGCATGTGATAGTTACCATGACTCATTACTAGGATAGCGATAGTAGGGTTTGAGCTATTATCGCTAGTAGTTATCGTCTTAAAGAGGAGCTTTAAAGCTGCCTCTATAATATGTATAAATAGTGGGATGTGAAGACTGAGATACGCCATCTTGGTCTTCTTCAAATACCACTCTCTTCTACTCGTCTCTTGAAGACCTTCTCAGTCTTCCTACTTCTAAGAGGGACGTCCTCTTCAAAGTACCGACCTTCGAGTCTGGAACCCTGGCCCTTTCGATGTGCCAAGTCGGAGTTGCCTTAGTGCTAATTGGACGACTGCTGTGGATTGCCTTAGTAGTATTCTACGGCATTACCGAGACCCTGTGGAAGTACCTGCGACCAGCTGAGTTGTGAACGTCGTCATACGAGTCCAAGTCAGACTAAACGCCGTGGTAGCGTTACATTAAGACCAAGATCTCCTAACCGTGGCGTTCACAACAAGAGACCAGTGGAGGAACTTCCGAACTTACAGTCTCGAAACAAGAGGAGAAAGATCAGTACCACGAAGATTCTTAGGCGCAGCTAGGTGGAGAGAATACAGAGGAGACACCGGGTACTTTGTCGACTTCCCAGGGGAAGCTATCAGGTACCGACCAGTTGAGTTCAACTACTTGAATTTCTGTTGGACAGAAGTTATGTGGAACCCCATAGACAGTCAGTGGGACGTCATCAGACCGGCAGGAAGACACTACCGTTGCAACATCGACTCAAGGGAACTCCACGGAGACGACTGGGGATCATTAGACGGCGATAGCGGCAGCAGCGAAGAGGAAGAAGGAGAACAACCTAGAGAACAGGATCCATCGGAATCAAGTCACGAAGAACAAGTAGAAGAACACACCGCAACCGAAAGCGAAGTGTGGCCCGGAACAGGAGACGATTCAAGCCTACTGGCCCACATAGCTGAGTCATTACACATCACAGTCCCAGAAGAAATTCACATCCAAAGCCCTATGGCCACAGTAACCGAATCACAAGCAATGGAAGAGGTACACTGCATTAGAGAAGAAGCGGAAGCCATCCTCAACCCCATCAACCCCAACACTGGACACCGAATGACTGCCGACGATGCAGCTCTGTTCAGAGCAATAGGGCCAGACCACCCAGACCCCCCGGAAGGACCCCCGCCCCCACCAGGAGGACTCCCTGGAGGATTTCCAGGACAAGGACCAACGGGAGGAGGATTCCCAGGCGGAGGAAGACCACCTGGAGGAGGAGGACCCCCAGGAGGAGGACCCCCGGGAGGAGGACTTCCAGGTGGAGGACCCCCGGGAGGAGGACACGGATCGGACAGACTATCAGGTGAACCTCCGACCGTATTCGATGGAGACCGTACTAAATACGAGGCCTTTTTAACGCAATGGCACATATACTGGGGGATGAACTTGGACGCCCCCATCATGCAAAACGAATATCGATGATCCCTCCTCTTCCTGGGATACGTCAAGGGGGTCAATGTCAGCGAATGGACGCTCACCATCCTAGAGTGGTTGAATCGGGAAGTACGAAGGGGAGTCAACCAATATTCCCAAACACTGTGGAACCATGTCGCAACAGAATTCGCCAAGCGATTCTCCAATATCCTGGAAGAAGAACAAGCCCAGGCCGAACTACAAAAGGGGGTCAAAATGGTAGGAGAAGATATTGACGCGTACATGGTGCGCTTTGAGCAACTAGCAAGAAAAGCTCATTATAATCTAAACGATCGACAAACCCTCGATCGGTTTACCGCGGGGTTGCCACGAGCCCTGTTCATGAAGGTCTATGAACTAGACGAACCACACACGTTTGAAGACTGGAAGAGGTGCGCATTAAGGAGGCAAAAGCAATACATCCACATGAAGGCACGCCTCGACAATTTCAAAACCAAAACACCCCCGTCATCGGCCCAACCCCGCTGGAAAACGCAGACTCCAAACTGGGGACCACCGAGAGGACCGCCACCCTCCAGATACGACCCAAACTGTCACGGTTCGAGCTCGAAGGACTCATATTACGGTACGAAGGTTGAAGTGAACGCTTACTATACGGTTATGACTACGATAGTAAGAGTAAATTAGTCATGGACTCATCATCAGTCAGCAGGAGTCGTAGTAGCATGTGATAGTTACTATGACTCATTACTAGGATAGCGATAGTAGGGTTCGAGCTATTATTGCTAGTAGTAGTCACCTTGAAGAGGAGCTTTAAAGCTACCTCTGTAATATGTATAAATAGTGGGCTGCGAAGACCAAGACACGCCATCTTGGTCTTCTTCTCAATACCACTCCCATCACTCGTCTTCTAGAGGACCCTATAACCCTCCTCTCTTCTCGGGGGGCGTCCATCTCGTTATCTTGACCTTCGAGTCTAAGATCCTGGCCCTTTCGACTCGTCAAGTCGGAGTTGCCTTAGTACTGTTGGGACGTATACTGTGGATCGCCTTCGTGGTGTTCTACGGGATTACCGAGACGCTTCAGACCTTGTACAGACCAGCGAAGTCGTGAACGCCCTAGTCCAAGTTCAAGTCGAACTAAAACGCCGTGGTAGCGTTACATTAAGACCAAGATAACCAACCGTGGCGTTCACTACAAGAGATCAGTGGAGAAACTTTCGACCCTATAGCCTCGAAACCAGAGGAGAACGATCAGTACCACGACGGTTTCTAGGTGCAGCCAGGTGGAAGGAATATCGAGGAGACACCGGCTATTTTGTAGACTTCCCAGGAGAGGCAATCAGATACCGACCAGTTGAGTTCAACTACTCGAACTTCTGTTGGACGGAAGTTACATGGAACCCCATAGACAATCGGTGGGACGTAGTGAGACCAACAGGAAGAAACTACCGCTGCGATATAGACTCAAGAGAACTTCACGGAGACGATTGGGGATCGCTAGACGGAGATAGCAGCAGCAGCGACGAAGAAGAACAACCCAGAGAACAAGCCCCATCAGAATCAAGCCACGAGGAACCAGCCGAAGAACACACGGCTACAGAAAGCGAAGTCAGGCCAGGAACAGGAGACGACTCGAGTTTACTAGCCCACATAGCTGAGTCCCTCCATATCACAGTACCCGAAGAAATTCACATTCGAAGCCCCATGGCCACAGCAACCGAAACGCAAGCAATGGAGGAAGTACAACGCATCAGGGAAGAAGCGGAAGCCATCCTCAACCCCATCAACCCAAATACAGGACATAGAATGACCGCAGACGACGCAGCGCTGTTCCGAGCGATAGGACCAGACCACCCGGACCCACCAGAGGGACCCCCACCGCCACCCGGTGGACTACCCGGCGGATTCCCGGGTCAAGGACCAGTAGGAGGAGGATTCCCAGGAGGAGGAAGACCACCAGGAGGAGGACCACCGGGACCGCCAGGAGGAGGCGCCCCCGTAGGAGGAGGACATGGGTCGGACAGACTCTCAGGTGAACCCCCGACTGTCTTCGACGGAGACCGCACTAAATACGAAGCATTCCTCACACAATGGCACGTGTACTGGGGAATGAACCTCGACGCCCCTATTATGCAAAATGAATACCGCCGATCTCTCCTCTTCCTAGGGTACGTCAAAGGAATCAACGTCAGCGAATGGACACTATCCATCCTCGAATGGCTTAATCGAGAAGTACGACGAGGAGTAAGCCAATACTCCCAGACGTTATGGAATCACGTAGCCACGGAATTTGCCAAACGATTTTTGAACATACTCGAAGAAGAACAGGCGCAAGCAGAACTACAGAAGGGAATCAGAATGACAGGAGAGGACATTGACGCGTACGTAGTCAAGTTCGAGCAACTAGCCAGAAAAGCTCACTATAACCTAAACGACCGACAAACCATCGATCAATTCACCGCGGGGCTACCACGAGCTCTGTTCATGAAAGTCTATGAACTAGATGAACCACATACGTTCGAAGAATGGAAAAGGTGCGCGTTACGAAGGCAAAAACAATATATACATATGAAGGCACGCCTCGATAACTTCAAAACGAAAACACCACCATCATCTGCTCAACCTCGGTGGAGACCGCAACCCCCGAACTGGGGACCACCGAGAGGACCACCACCCAGATACGACCCTAACGCCATGGATACCTCAGCCGACCGAACACGAGCCCGAGTAGCGGAGGTGGGAGACCCCAACAGGCCGTTTGTTCCTAGGCCACAACAGGGAGGATACGGAAGAGGTGGAGGTCCGCCGCCTCGAGACATGAGGACAGTCATCTGTTACAACTGTAATCAGACCGGACACTTCTCACGCAACTGCCAACAGCCACGCCGTCGAGCGACTACTAGCCGGATGGCAGACACCGACTATTACACGCAGGAAGAGCCACCCGCTCAAGTCCGAGCGGCAAGCTCCGCACCACCGCAACAAAGGGCCAAAGACTGGCTGGCAGGAGTGGCCGGAGAATCGGACGACGTGAAAGACCTCATCCTCCAAGAAATGTGGGGAAAGGAGGGTTTTCAGAGCGCCTGAACCCATCGGCCTGGGTGAGGGCAGTTAACTGTAATTCTGTAATCATGACTCGCTACCGATCTCTTAGAATCCCAGTCTCGATTCGCACGAATTATGCAATGGCCGACATAAGAACCTTAGTAGACTCCGGAGCCACGGACAACTTCATACGCCCATCATTCACAAAAAGGATGGGTCTAGGACTCCAAGCATTGGAACACCCCCGGAAAATATGGAACATTGACAATACGGAAAACAAAGCGGGCAGTATCACTCACTTTGTGGACCTAGACATACAGACTAACCAGAGACGGCAAAAGATGCGTTTCCTAGTCACCGATCTCGGAAATGAAGACCTCGTACTCGGATACCCCTGGCTAGCCACCTACGAACCCACGATAAACTGGAGATACGCTACCATACACGAGAAGATGCTCCCCGTCGTCATCCGATCAATCAACCCTAACAAGGAAGACCACGTCATCGGAAGCATCCTTACAGAACAAGAAAAGGAAGAAGTGGTAACGGAACTGGAAGAAGAAAGCCAACTACGAACCACAGCCACGGAATTGGCCATCGAAGCTAAGCAGTTCCATGACAAAGTAGAACTTCCCCCGGCTTACCAACAATTCGCAAAAATCTTCAGCGAAGAAGCATCCAACCGATTCCCACCCTCTCGACCATGGGATCACGCCATCGAATTCAAGGAAGGCACCCCACTGGCAATCGACTGCAAGGTCTACCCCATGACGCAGGAGGAAGATGGAAAGCTCAAGGAGTTCCTAGACGAACAACTGAAGAAAGGATACATCCGCCCATCCAAATCTCCATATGCTTCGTCTTTCTTCTTCATCAAAAAGAAGGACGGAAAATTACGACCAGTACAAGACTACCGAAAAATCAACGCCGTTACCATCCGCAACCAATACCCCTTACCCCTCATCTCGGACCTTATCACGGACCTCAGCCAAGCACACACCTACACAAAACTAGACGTCCGATGGGGGTACAACAACGTACGCATCAAAGAAGGGGACGAACACAAAGCGGCTTTTAAAACACGGTACGGGCTCTTCGAACCCACGGTCATGTACTTTGGACTCACCAATTCCCCGGCTACCTTCCAAACAATGATGAACACCATATACCGAGACACCATCATAAAACACGAAGCCAAGGGGACGATCATACGTGTATACATGGACGACATCGGTATTGCAACCAGGGATCCAGCCGGACAAAAAGAACACGAAGAAGCGGTCTGCAACGTATTACGAGTAGCCATGGAACACGACCTTTACTTCAAACTCGAGAAATGCCTCTTCAACAAGCCGCGAATGGATTACCTGGGGGTAATCCTTGAAAAGGGGGTAACACGTATGGACCCGGTAAAAATTTCCGGCATCAAAGACTGGCCCACACCCACCAAGGTCCGTGACGTCCGCTCCTTCCTGGGCTTCTGCAATTTTTACCGACTCTTCATTCGTGGCTTCGCTACACACGCCAAACCACTCAATAAACTCACGAGGAAAGATACAGAGTGGAAATGGACGGACGAAGAAGATAAGGCATTCCAAAAGCTCAAGGACCTAGTCACGAAGGAACCAGTGCTCGCACATCCGAAACTAGACGACCCATTCGAACTTGAGGTAGATGCCTCGGGATTCGCGACTGGTGCAGTACTGCTCCAGAAGAAAGAAGACGGGAAACGACACCCCATAGGCTACTACTCGGCCACACTCAACGAAGCGGAACGAAACTACGACATTTACGACCTGGAACTTCTCGCAATCGTCAAAGCTCTCAGACACTGGAGGCCACTGCTGGCAGGATCACCACACAAAATCAAGATCTACTCCGACCATATGAACCTCCAGTACTGGAAGCTACCGCAGAAGATAAGCAGAAGAGTCGCAAGGGAAGTACTCGAGCTTATGGAATACAACTTCGAAATTCATCACATCCCAGGAAAGAAGAACGGTCGTGCAGACGCACTATCCCGAAGGCCCGACTACGACCAAGGAGAACGGGATAACGAGAACATAGTGGTATTACCAGAGGACGTATTCGCAAGGACAACGTCGGTACAGGCAATCGGCGACCCACCACAGACGGAAATCACCTTAAGATATTGGGTAGACCCCCAGCAACTGAAATTCGTAAACGGGGCATGGTACAGACAAGGGAAGTACGTCATTACGGGATCGCTGGACGAAAAGCGAAAGCTGATCGCTGCGCATCACGACCCTCCGGTGCACGGACACCCCGGAATCGCACGAACCACAAGACTAGTGGAACGAAGATACTGGTGGCCAGAACTGAAACTTGACGTCCGCAACTATGTACAGGGATGCGCCGAATGCCAGTGTCACAAAGTCAACACACGTCCCACAAGAGCCCCACTCGTACCCATTACGCCAAAGGAAGACGCCCTCCCATTCGAAACCATTGCTCTTGACTTCATCACCAAGCTTCCGGCATCACAAGGGTATGACTCCATCTTAACCGTAACCGACCACGACTGCAGCAAAGCTTCGATCTTCATCCCCTGCAACGAGGAGATCACTGCGGAAGAGACAGCCGGACTCTACGCCGCCCACGTGTTCAAACGATTCGGACTACCGTCAAAGATCATCAGCGATCGTGACCCCCGATTTGCCTCCAAATTCACGCGCGAACTATGCCGAATACTAGGAATACAACAGAACATTTCCACGGCTTATCACCCCAGAACGGACGGACAATCAGAACGTACCAATCAATGGTTGGAACAATATCTCCGCTTCTGGGCAAATGAACGTCAAGATAACTGGGCGGCCTTTCTTCCCATAGCAGAATTCGCGCACAA
>QFDY01002605.1:965-11132 GCA_003315925.1 Lactarius sp. MG121
TCCGACACACCCATTTCTCAGGCGAGCAGAGGGAAGGCTGGTTTCGCCTGTGGACTGAGAGCGCGGCCACAGCCTGGGAGGACGCCGAGTTCTGTCTCTTTGCGGAATGGAGGCGGCTTGGAGGAGCAAACACGAGTAGAAGTGACTCGTTGTCCCGCTTCGTTGCGCTAGGTCTGGCCCAGGGGCGCAAGCTGGTGATCGATTCACCCTCTATCAATCAGTGGAAGTTCTGGTAGAGAAAAAAAGACCTGTCGGCGTCATATTGGTGGGAGCTACTGGAGAAGCTTCCCACAATCGAAGAGTTGGAGCTGCATCCCACCGTTGTAGGTGAAGTAGCCGGCCTGTGGTAGGTAAGCGTGGGCCCTGCTGTGCTGCCGACATTGCAGAGAGTACGGACTGTAGCCCCGCTCCCCCCGCAGGATAATACGGCTCCCAAACTCTATCGAGAGTGAGGCGGTATCTGTGGAGAAGGAGATCGAGAACGTGTCAAGTAAGGTTGCTAGCGTTGTTGCAAGGTTTAGCCAAGTGATGGGGAATGTTGGGATGGTTGCCATATACCTGGCATGCTTGCCGCTGTATAATTACTGGTAATCGCGGAGGCTATTGTGGGTTTTCCAGCTTCAGGTCGACGAGCCGGGTTGCCTCTGCGCAAGGGACACTGCCCAAACAAGTCAAACAAACCCGGGCTGCCTTGGGTTCGGGAGGTGAGAAGCGGCGCAGCTGGTCGTGCAGGCCTATGCGCTGCGTATAACTTTGCAGACGTCCTCTAGGACCGGGGATGCATCTCTCTAAAATTTCGAAGGGCATGCGAGCGTGCGAGGCGCTGGGGAGCACGGAGAAGGAGCGCAATGAGCCAATAGAAATCTGAAGTCTTAGGGAGAAGACACTGAGATTTACAGGGTTTTCAGGTATAGATACAGGAAAGAAAAGAAACAGATATAAATATAGAGTGGAGTCCAGAGAGCGACCAAGCGAAGTCGCAAAGCCAGAGGGGAATTACAACAGAACTGTAAGAGCCCGAAGAGCCCGAATCGGCCGAAGCGCGGCGGGCCACCGGAGCGGTGCGGAAAGTGATCAAAATGCGCAAATGTCCATTGTATCCAAGGTTTTACCTGGCTAGCCGTGCGCTGGGCGTGTTAACGTACCACTCTTGGATTCTATACTGTAGAACCCTGTTGGGGTGCCAGGCACTCCAGGGACAGGGACATTCCTATAAAAGGTAAGGCCTGGGACTCGGAATGAGTCATTGTACGAGTACGAACGACACCCGGCGTCCAGACACCGCCACGTCTTGCCAACTGCATCGCCCCCCATACCTTTCTATGGGCTACTATTTTTTCCACTCAAGACCTCCCTACAACTAACATACAAACCAAGAGTCGTAAGCAACGAATCCAACGATTGCATTTATCCTGACGGAGTGGACTTTTGGAGCACGCTATGTCTAGCAGTGCAGGGTGTTTAGGTTCTGAGAAAGCCGCGTGGAGAGTCCTTCCTCGCTGGAGAGCAAACCGATATCCCAAAATGTGCGTGCGTTAGTCCTAGGAATCATTTGGTGTGGTCTAATGATGTCAGTTTTCATAGACACTCAGCTGTAGATGAAGACCAAGCATCCTCGACAGTATCGCCTGGCGTCTCCAACCCAATGAATGACCTTCCTGTCGAGATTCTTCAGCGTATTTTTACCTGTTGTGCTGAACCACGTCCACCCGACGACAATCCCTTCCTTGGAGTGTATCCCGAGTGGATCGCTATCACCTATGTTAGTCGTCATTGGCGTGCTGTCGCCCTCAATCACCGCTCTCTTTGGGGTTCGATCACCCCTAACCTATCACCAGACTGGCTCAGAGCTTTGATCGTGCGCTCCGAACCAGCACCTGTGGATGCCGAGCTCCGAGTGGGACAAGAGACCGTCAAGAGAATCTTTCTGTGCATCGATGAAGTCATCGGAGCCCTTGCGGGTTGTACGAGACTGCGCTCCCTGAGACTTGTAGGTGCGCGAAGAGATGTTTCCGCTGTTTTGGATGCGCTTCGTACTCCGACACCCATTCGAAGCCTCACTCTGTCCCTTTGGGAACCTGGTCCCCCAGTCAGGCTCCCCGAGGGTCTGTTTGGTGGCGAAGCGCCTCTCCGCTACATTCACTTCACCGCGGACCGCTGCATCGTCGCACCTTCCCAGCTCCTGCGCGGTGTTACTCATTTCACATCAGGCGAACAGATACCACTTCTACTTCTCCTTAATGCTCTACGTCAAATGCCGGCGCTTACACATTTCACCCTTCAAAACTGCCGCGCACAGTGGCAAGAAACCGATGCACCTCGCGATCTAGTGATCGAGATGCCGCACCTCACGGATCTTGTTGTGCATGCGGATTCGCCACGTTTCTTCGCGCTGCTCAACGAGCATCTCTCACTACCGAATGGCGCAAAGAGGTGGCTGGAGCTCCATGCACTAGCTGTTGCAGGGTGGGGCCGCTGGGCGCACTGGTTTGCCACTTTAGTCGCAACCATCGAGGCCGCAAATGGGCTGAAGCATGCTTACCTCTCTGGCAGGGCGAAGGAGGGTACTTTCCGCGTGTGGACCGGGGACATGGACCATTGTGAAGATGCGGAGTTCTGCTTTAACATGTACTGGTATGGGAGCCCCACAAACCCGCTGGACTCAGGTCCCACGGGCCTCGCAAGTCCAATTTTTCACTTGCCGGTTCTATGTGACATACTAGGTGCCTCAAGGGTGCGTAACTTAGAGCTCGAAGGGCTCTCTGAGCTACCGAATTCACTCTGGTGGGAGCTGCTGCAGAAACTGCAGGCCGTCGAGCAATTGGAGATACACTCCGGCACTGCAGATGCGTTGTACTCAGCTTGGGACGACGTCGATGCACCTTCTGTTCTACCAGCATTGCAGAGGGTTCGGTTCGTGCGGACCGAGACGGCGACAACGGCGACAAGCATCGCCGCTAAAACCATTGTGGAGCCGCAACCTCATGGTACCGCCATCCGGGGGAGTTTCATCTCTCGTATCATACCCTCCAGATCGCCAAGGCCAGAACCTCCTGTGCACATGGTCCCTATCACCTACCGAACCACCAAAGGACCTTCTCCAGATTCTGAGCCTCTGGCGATACGCACCAAAACTGCGTTGGGGTTGATAAAGTTGTTGCACGGAGGCGTTGGTCAGTGGGCTTCATCTAGTTAATCTACTACGACAATACGATTCTACTGGGACACAAGTGTGATTTTGGTTTACATTGGACACTGGACTTGATACATTGGACACGACTTGACGCGGAACTCGGACTTGATCTCCATATCTGTTTGTGGTTTTATCAAGCACTCTAATGGACTATTCTCTTTTTCTTTTCCTGTGGATACATCATCATGTTTGGTGTTTCTTCTTCTTTGCGCTTACTTTAATTCACTGCGATTTAGTTATAACATGAGGCGCTACCTTGGGCGCTATGTCATACCAACTGATATCTTAACTACATACTGAACGTATGATGACGAAGAATGCCAGGATACTCAACATGGTCCTGAGGAAGCGACAGGGCTCCACTTCCGACGTTTCATTCATGGGGGTGGAGGAGCTAGTCACGAGTTGCATGTTTTGATCGGCAACTCGCATTGACGACATGTGATGTGTACCGCTCTGTCCGGCCCGACTAAACATGGGCACGGTTCGCTCACCCACTCCACTGGCAGTACTTAGAGGCCACTCGAGCGATTTTATAGAACACATAGACTTTCTAAGACAGAGTAGAATCCTGCACTGTAAATAATAAACACGCAACGTTTCCTTTCTCCAGCTCTCTTATAGGTTCTTGATGTACGATGACGGAAGTCAGCTCGTCAGCACATTAGACTTTCCTGGAAAACAGCACTTATGCTTGGCTGGAGACGAGACAGCGTACGAAAGATATGACCATGAACCGTTTACTGTAGGAAGATTGAATGAGAGGTCGAACTGGGGTGAACAGCACTACAGTACTGTAATACAGTAGACTCCAGGTCGCGGTTCTTCTTCCCATGGACTATGGGGCCTTAAGGTTATCTTCGTTCTGACGAACCACCACCGGTTCGGTTTTCACCTCTGACTGTACCACACTTGGTCGTTTCCACGGATATTTGTTGCCACGTTGTGATCACGAGTCATTCGTATCATCAATCATGAAACCTACACCGTGACTGGCGCGGGCCCACACTGTTGGAGCCCACCCACCATCCCCTCTTTCACTTCAAAGTCGCACAAAACCAAGTTACTCACCTATCTATCCCTGAGAAGGGGACATGGCCGAAGAGACTGTGAAGCAGAAAGTGCTGAGGGTAGTAAGAAAAGTCTTGACTGCAGATCCTCATCGAAGAGTGGAGCTAGAGAATGCATAGTACGTAGATCAGACACAGACATACCAACCAGCACGGAGTCTTTTAATAACCCCGATATAGCTATTTTCCTAACAGCCATGCTACAAGATCCTTCAATTCTCTTCCTTCACGATTCCCGCCTCCAAAGCCTAATAAGCGGAAGCATATCTCACCGCGGCCTACCATACAACCCGTCGGCACTGACAACCTTGGCGTTTACCCATTCCGTTTCCCTGATCTTCCACTCGAAGTTCTTCAACACATCTTTCTGTGTTGCACCGAGCCACACATCGACGGCTCTCCACCTTATCACAAGGTCTGCCCAGAATGGCTTCCCATAACACAAGTCTGTCACCTATGGCGCGCGGTCACGCATCACCACCCACCGCTCTGGTCCCTGATCACGCCAAACCTAAATATGTTCTGGGCGGACGTATTCCAACAGCGCTCCAAGCCTCTGCTACTTGATGTCCACCTTCGGATCGGCAGACGTGACATAGACGACCGCGAGGCATCCATGCCGACCTATCACGCAATGGTCATCCTCCGTTCTATCTCTCATCGAGTACGCACCCTTCGTCTCGACGGTCCCCGTGAAGACATACAGAGCTTGCTCTCGACTCTCCTTACACCCTCACCCATACATGCCCTTTCCATCAACATTCCGCTCTGGGACCTTGGGGCGCCTTTCTCAATACCTGAAAACCTCTTCGCCTTCAACGCGTCTATACGTACCCTGTCCTTCTCCGCGGATCGTGCACTTCAGGCCCCCAGATGGCTACTTCGCGGATTGACGAATTTCACCACCGGCGGCAGAGTGTCGCTTCCAGATCTATTGGACGCGCTGCGCCAAATGCCCGTCCTCGAACACTTCACACTCCTCCACTGTAGCCCCGCTTGGAACGAGAGCGACGTGCCGCTTGGTGCGCCGATCCCGATGGACAAACTGGAGGGATTTGTCGTGCGCGCAGAGTCTCCGCGGCATTTCGTGTTACTCGCGATGCAGCTCGTGATCCCCGAGACGGCGCGGAAGAGACTCGCGGTCCGCACGCTGGCGGCGCCCGGATGGGGCTTCTGGGCACGCTGGCTGGAGGCGCTCCCTCCGCTCTACTCTGCGCGTGGAGGGCTGCAGCACATCCTCATTTCCGGCGGACCGACACGTGGGTGCTTCCGCGCGTGGACGGATGGGCCGCATGACGACATGGCGCGTTTCTGCTTCGAGATAGAGTGGCACGGGAGTCCTCCAGCACCGGATGGAGTGCGCGCGATCGAGCTAACGAGTCCGTTCTATCGTCTGCATACGCTTTGCGACGAGCTCAAGGCTGCACGCGTGTCGAGAGTCGTAATTGAGGGCGATCCAGGACGTCTCGTAATCCCAGATGATTACTGGCACCAGCTTTTGGCGCGGTTGCCCGCTGTGGAGGAGCTTTGGCTGTATCCAGGTACGGCGGAGGTACTCCGGTCCGCCTTTCCGCCGGGGCCACCCAAGAGTAGCGCCGGGCCAATTCTCCAGTCTTTGAAGAGGTTGTATGTCGTGGAAGGGAGGGTAACCGCGCCACAACTGGAGAACCTTAGGATCCCCTCTGCACCCTACACTACTGGACTTTCTGATGAAGAGGGAAGGGGTTCGTCTTTGGATTTTCTAACTTCTCTGCCAAGTCCTCTGCCGTTGTTGCTACACCCCGCCGTAGAAGTGAGGGACGAGGCGAGGAAGAAAGCGGAAGCGCTCTGCTTGGATATGACACCCGGTTTAATGTTTCTTCTCCAAAACGGTGCTGCGCAGCTCAGGGAGCACGGAGAGATCCATTTGCGGAATTGCGAGGTGGAGGATGGTGCCCTCAGCCCACTTTGCGCCATAGCCAAAGTGCGAAATGACAACAATTGGGTCCTCACAGACCTCACGTAGGGGATCTACAGTAGTTACTTGATTTCTTGGGGGACCTGTTTATTCACTCACCTCTTTGACCCCGGATTATCGTTCTTCTGGCCTTGTTATTGTCACTACTATGCGACGTATCTCCTGGATATGTTACTAATAGTATCGAGCATCTATTGTTGTACATCAGCTTGTAGTTTCACGGGTTCTATTACGTTAGGGACAAGATCTGCGTCTCGATCGTATGTTGATATCACCAAACAGATTTACCCCGCGTGGGAAACATGAATTCCGGAATTTGTTGGTTGCCACCGTACCGTGACGGCATCTTCAGGGCTTTCGACCTCAAGCCTCCGAATCAGTGCTCAGCACTCAGCAGCCACATGAATTTTTTTTTAACTACACCATTGTCGTATTCGATCTCTCCTCACACGTCCCGATCTAGCTGTGTGCCCCTCTTGGTGGCGTCGCCATCTTTTCCCTCTAGCGCCAGATACCGGCCTATTTGTACCGTCCTCACTTCTCTGGGCACGCGGTTTCTGTGCCTTTACACGCGGAGAAAACCCCTGAGAGCTGCAGCTCAATACCCAACACCGACGAAGTTCCCGCCAGAGTAACCATGGTACTAGTAGAGCTACTGGCAGTATAGCCCTGCTAACATCTAGCTTGTCCGTTGCTCTATCTGTGCACCACGATGGTTCACACCGCTTGCCGTATACTTTGATGGGGTCGCGGGATGCCTACGACTGCTGACCCAACAAGATAGCAACAACTACTGGTTGGCTGTGTCTACAAAACGGTGCTACGTCACCGAATGCAGAGGGCAGTAGCGGGGCAGGATGTAATGAGGCGCCCAAGGTGGAGGTTACCCCACTGATGAAGCAATAAAAAGCGCCAGGGGGTGTCATGGCCGCCATTCAAGAAACGCTCTCCGAAAACTGTGGAATAAGTATAACATTTTTATTTAAAATTCAATCTGTCTACCCGTGATGTGACTGGTAATCGACAGTGAAAAAACTAAAAGCCACCTCAGAATCTCAGCGGAACAATACACCAACCCGAACAACTTAGCATAGCAGAACGATTGCTCGAGCTTCTAACGCCAGCACGTAGTCCATAGGTCAACGCTATGTCTTGCCAACGGACTCGTCGTCATGTAGGGAGTCTGGAGGTTGATTTCCTTGTTTCTCAGCACCTAGAGACGATCGCGAAGGACCCCCGAGAGCTTTGTGTGTAAATAATTGTGGTAGTGGCGGCTGTGGGGATCGCACCGAGTTGTGCAGGGAGGTCGTAGTAGTTACGGGGTCCGCCGAAAGGGAGCCCGTAGCTCTGTCATTACGTAAGGCAACCTTCGCACCATTCCCGTCATCAGTAGTAGCGCCTCGATCCAAAGTGGAAGTCGACCACGGAGGGGCGACGGAAGAAGAAGTGGTAACTGGTGCCGAGGAATCAGTGTCTGGCCCAAAAGGAGCATGGTTCGAATGAGACGCGGCCGGGTCTGCGGGCGGCGGCGGCACCGGGGAGGGCTTCATGGTGTCGTGAACCGGGACCGGGAAGGAAGGTGGGGTATCTGGTACTACGGAATGAGGGACAGTGGCAACCAGCACAGAGTTTGGCGCGGATAAAATGATGGTGGTGTTGGGAGTAGGACCATTAGGTATTGAGTCCGATGTGGGTGTTACGATACCAGGAAAATGGTTGACGTTGATCTGAGTGATTGGAGGAACACGGCCAGAAGGTACGACGATGTTTTGTGGCGCGGGAGACGGTGCTGTGTAGCAGGCTAGCTGTGAGATTCTATGATCTGGGAATGGGATGGGAAATGATGGGGCACGGGGGGGGACGGGGCGACGGTCAAGGCGGGACATAGGGTGCAGGTGATGGTCAGAGACATTACACAGGGGATAAGAAGACGATAGCATTAGGGCATGGTCGTCGTCGGCGGTGGACGACGAGAATGCTATTGGGGAGCAATTGGTGTCTTGATGTAAAACGATGTAAGCGCCACGGAGATTCTTGAGGATTGCGATATAAACCGATCGAGTGCGATGATCTGGGTCGCTCGTTAGCTGGACGATCTCATTCCAGAGGTCACAGAAGTCATGCTGTAACGTCGGAAGCGTGCCTCGAATGTCAAATTTAGAAACTAGTTCAAGGACCTTCCAGCGGGTGATAGCGTCCCCAAGACTAAAGGCGTCGAAATGATCAGAAATAATGTTCCAAAGAATGCGGATGGAAGCGGCGAGTGACATGCTGTCGCCATGCCCAAGATAATCCTTCAAGTCAGACCTTGAACACCCTAAGTGGTCGGCAGCAAGTCGGAACCAATACTCGTCGCGTCCCTGTACCCTTGGGAGAATGATGGAAAGAATGGTCTGTGAATGATAGGCGGTCACTGGGTCGCTGCGATTGGTCTTCCCAAGAAAGATCCCAAACTCGGTGGAGCTCAGTAGACCATCCCATTCTGCGTTAATGATACGATGAAAGATTTGCGAACTAATGCGAAGGGATGCCGCGTTCATCGCCTCTCCGCAAATGGCAAGCCGCTGCTTCCTGATCTTCGGGGCCACCAAATTAGATGTTAAGGTGCGGTGGAACAAACCGATGAGAATTTCTGTCATCCTCTCCATGTTCGGCTTGATGCAAGTATCAATAGGGTCGTTGAGAACTTTGGATCTGCAGAAACCAGGGATGCCCGCAAAGAACCGCCCCAATTCCTGATCTTCATCGGAACGGTCGAGGGTCCACATAAGAGCACGCCCGTCGATTTCGGGTGACAGTTTACGAGCAAATTCCTTTGCTGTCTTCGCAAGGCCGTGTGTGAACCACTCGTGATAGTGTTTTCTCCGTTTGTCAAAGTACTGCCATGTACGTTGGCTGACGCACTCAAACCTCGCAAGCCACCAGAGTGCTTGGAAGAGTAGAGTTAGGACGCCGGTGGTGAAGAGCCATGCCGAGGATGAGAGGGGAGAATAGTAAGGACTGTCATATCGGAAGAGCGGCATGAACGTGATGGATACGTATATTGCTGTGCACATCCCGACCCACGAAGCAATGGCACTGAAGGCGGTGTGATCGATGTTGAACAAGAACACGAGAAGGCCCGCAAAGAAGAGGAAAAGAGAAAGATGTAAGAGGATAGGCAACGCTTCAACCACCCTGGGGAGGTGAAGGTTGTCGACGCCCTCAGAAAAAAAAGCGCGAATTCGACCTCGGGTATGTGGGCTGGAGCGGGCTTGAGTGAGCTTGATATATCGGCGAACCCACTGTTGCAGCAATGTCGCCAGCAAGGCGCACGTAAGGCTGATGATCAAACTCAAGAACCAGAGGGTATTGACCCAGATAGCGTACTTTGGTGGGGTGAACGAAGACGCTGGATTGGACAGGGTGGAGGGAATGGAAACTTGAGACCCATTAGCGTCAGCGAGCAACTGATAAATATTCGCGAGATAGAACGCCGTTGTGTCTTGTGAATTAGGTCGGAGGTCTTGGATCGATACTGAAACCAATGTCGCGACGGCAGCAGAAAATAGACCAGTCTATGATCACTGAGCGGGCAATATACGGGGAGTAGAATCCGGACTCACAAATATGAGAATCCCATCGGCATCCGCTTGCCATCTTTCGGCCTGTTTCTTGTCATATTCTTCCGCCATCTCTGTGTATATGGTGAAGAGCGGACCCGAGCCATCAACAAAGTTGGACTCCTCCAGAGTCTCTGTTGATTGATCATCTGTTCAGTTACGTTGAGCGAACGCTGGGAGAAAATACGTATGAGGACAGGGTAGTACCTCTGTCGCTGATCCCACGCTCCACCCTATCTTCTAAGTTGATGGTCTCGTGAGGAGCTTCAGCTTGAGACATCGAGTATTATAGTATCGACGCAGAGCGTGTTGAACTGTGTTGGGTCGAAGAAGGATGTTGGAGGG
>QFDY01002606.1:0-12529 GCA_003315925.1 Lactarius sp. MG121
TTCCAGGAAAGAAGAATGGCCGTGCAGACGCCCTATCCAGACGACCCGACTACGACCAGGGAGAACGGGACAACGAAGATGTGATTGTGCTACCGGAAGACGTATTCGCACGAACGACCACGGTGCAAGCGGAACAAGACCCCCCACAAACCGAGATCGTACTACGATACTGGGTGGACTCCCAGCAACTGAAACTCGTAAACGGAGCATGGTACCGACAAGGGAAGTACGTCATTACGGGATCACTAGATGAAAAACGGAAACTGATCGCCGCACACCATGACCCGCCGGTACACGGACACCCTGGGATTGCACGAACCACGAGGCTAGTAGAAAGAAGGTACTGGTGGCCAGAATTGAAACTCGATGTCCGCAACTTCGTACAGGGATGTGCGGAATGTCAGCGCCACAAGGTCAACACACGCCCCACAAAAGCCCCACTTATGCCCATCACGCCGAAGGAAGACGCCCTACCATTTGAAACCATCGCTCTCGACTTTATCACCAAGCTCCCAATGTCCCAAGGGTACGACTCCATCCTGACCGTGACAGATCATGATTGCAGCAAAGCCTCGGTCTTCATTCCTTGTAACGAAGAAATCACAGCAGAAGAAACAGCTGGCCTCTACGCCGCCCACATCTTCAAGCGATTTGGACTACCCTCAAAGATCATTAGCGATCGAGACCCCCGATTCGCTTCCAAATTCACACGAGAGCTGTGTCGGATCTTGGGAATCCAACAAAACATCTCCACGGCATACCACCCTAGAACCGACGGACAATCGGAACGTACCAATCAATGGCTGGAACAATATCTACGCTTCTGGGCAAACGAGCGTCAAGATAACTGGGCGGCCCTTCTACCAGTAGCAGAGTTCGCGCATAACAATTGGCCCCACGAGGCAACAAGGAAGTCCCCGTTCTCACTCCTTATGGGGTACGACCCACGCGCTGACTGGCTCGATAAGCCATCCCCTATCCCACAGGTAACCGCGAGGATAGAACAATTCCGAGAAGCACGGAGAGAAGCCCAGGACCTCATCAGAAAAGCGCAGTCTATGTGGATCAAACACCGAGATACGCCCAAACTCCGAATCGGAGACTACGTATGGCTAGAAGGACGACACCTACGGACCAACCAACCCACGCCGAAGCTGGCGGCAAGACGGCACGGCCCCTTCAAAATCACGCGGATCCTCTCACCAGTAAACTATCAACTGGAGCTTCCCACGCAGTGGAGCATACACCCCGTATTCCACATCGATCTTCTCACACCTTATCGTGAGACGCTCGTACACGGACCAAACTTCCCACGCCCGCCACCGGATCTAGTAGGAGGAGAAGAGGAATATGAGGTCGAGAAAGTTCTAGACCACCGGCACTTCGGCAGGAAGAAGCGCCTGCAATATCTAATCAAATGGAAGGGGTATCCCGACTCGGACAATCAGTGGGTCGACAAGGATGACGTGTTCGCCGATGAGGCTATAGCTGAGTATCAATCATTGAATCCCCGACTCGCGAGTAGCTTAAAGACAGGCCGAACAAACGAACGACCCTCATCCCCCTTCCACTCGTATCACGCTGGCCTCCTCATCTCTTCCATATTCAACACAATGTCCGTTCCCTCTTCCGCCGAGGCCATCGCTCGCGTTGCCCGAAACGCGGGACCTCTCACCTATCAAGAGGTCGTCGAGGCCCTCCAGTCCACGATCCCCGCCTCCTACAACGACGACACCAACAACCCCGCCACCTGGTGGATCCTCTCCCAGGATGGCCAGCGCATCAACGAGGTGCCCTTCACGACGGCCGAAGTCGATCGGCTTCGCCAAGCTCTCCCAGAGCTTGAGCGTCCCCCATCTCGACCTGTCCCAGTACGAGTCGAGTATCGAACCCAGGAAGAAGCCCAAGACGCAGCCGACGGTCGATTGGGAACGGTGGCAGGAGCAGAAGTGGAGGGAGACAGCGGAGAATTGGCAGCGGGAGCAGTTACGGAAGGCGGCGGAGAGGCGTCGGGAGGCTCTACGACGGAGACGCGAGTGGATGAGGGCGAAGAAAGAGCGCGAAGAAGCGAGGAGACAATCCTCGACCAAGTCCGAGGAAGCTTAGCGGACCACTATCCAGCTGAGCATCCTCTCATCTCCACGGCCACCGATACTGACGACCCGCGCGAAACGCCATACGCCTGCGACACCAATGGCCGCCCTCTCTATCGCGGTGGCGTGCGCGCCGACGCACCCCCGCCCTTCCCACTCTTCCGACTTCGCCACGCCGAGCTCGGCCCGCCTCCCCACGGTTACAAGTACAACCGCGGGGAGGATTACATCCACTTCCCTATCACCGACGGCCAGGGAGTGACGCGCCAGGCCGCGTACGTGCAGGTCATCATGGGGGCCGACCCCCTCGTGCTAGGCCTCGTCCCCGACAGCGAGAAAGTATACTCGCAACCCCTCTACGCGGAACCCCACGTCAAGGCCACGGGGAAGGAGGTCTACCCCCAAGAGGACATGGCCCTATTCGCAGGCGGTTATCACGACCGCCCTCGCCTCGACCGCGCGGTCGGCGAGCTCCACGACGCGAGCCTTCGGGCGGAGGTGCACCGCTACCGGGCCTACGCGTACGAGGCTGAGCGGATGGAGCAGCGGCTTCATCAGCTCGCCGCCGCGCTCGGGGGGATCAAGGGCGAGATGGCCCGCAGTAAGTTCCGCCTCGAGATGGCTAACACGTTGGAGAGGATTGAAGAGGTACAGGCGGGATGGATGTCGGGACCGCGCCTTCGCCGGCGTCGTGGGCGCCGCGGCTGAAAAGGGGGTGATGTCGCGGTCGGACTTGTGAGACTCGGAATACGATACGGTGATTGACGAGAAAGCTTACTATACGGTTATGACTACGATAGTAAGTAGGAATTAGTCATGGACTTTAGGATCAGTCAGCGTCGTACTAGCATGTGATTGCTGGTATGACTCATTACTAGGATAGCGATAGTAGGGTTCGAGCTATTATTGCTAGTAGTAGTTATCTTCGCGAGGAGCTTTAAAGCTACCTCCTCAATATGTATAAATAGTGGCCTGCGAAGACCAAGATACGCCATCTTGGTCTTCTTCTCAATACCACTACACTCCTCTTCTACTACCCGGGCTTTAACGCCTTCTTGCCTCTAGGGAAAAGTCCCTGCCTTAAGTCTTGACCTTCGAGTCTAAGACCCTGGCCCTTTCGACGCGACAAGTCGGAGTTGCCTTAGTGCTACTAGGACGTGTACTTTGGACCGCCTTAGTAGTATTCTACGGGATCGTTGAGACACTGCGCGTGTGTCAGTCATCAGCTAAGTCGTGAACGCCTTCGTACAAGCTCAAGTCGAGCTAAACGCCGTGGTAGCGTTACACCACCAGTATATGGACACCCAGGAATTGCAAAGACTACACGACTTGTGGAACACCAATACTGGTGGCCGGAGTTAAGACTAGACATGCGAAACTAGGTACAAGGATGTGCAGAATGCCAACGACACAAGGTCAATACGCATCCCATCAAAGCCCCACTTGTCCCTATAACACCACAAGAAGACACACTCTCCTTCAAAACAATCGCCCTGGACTTCATCACTAAACTCCCCCAGTCACAGGAACATGATGCAATCCTCACAGTCACTGACCATGACTGCACCAAGGCATCCATATTCATCCCCTGTACAGAAGAGATATCCGCAGAAGAGACCACCGGGTTGTATGTTACTCACATGTTCAGGTGCTTTGGACTTCCATCCAAGATCATCAGCGACTGAGATCCCCGATTCGCGTCAAAATTCACAAGAGAGCTATGCCAGATCTTAGGAATTCAACAGAACATCTCCACAGCATACCATCCCTGGACCGACAGACAATCCGAACGGACGAATCAATGGCTGGAACAATATCTCCGCTTTTGGGCTAATGAGCAGCAAGATAACTGGGCAGTGTTCCTGCCAATAGCAGAATTTGCACACAACAACTGGCCTCACGAAGCAACAAGGAAGTCCCCGTTCTCACTCCTCATGGGATACGACCCACGCACTGATTGGCTCGATAAGCCATCCCCTATCCCACAGGTCACCACAAGGCTAGAACAATTCCGCGAAGCACGAAGAGAAGCGCATGACCTTATCAAGAAGGCACAATCCCTGTGGGTCAAACATCACAACACACCCAAATTCCGACTAGGAGATTACATATGGCTGGAAGGACAACATCTAAGGACCAATCAGCCGACCCCCAAACTGACCACGAGAAGACACGGACCCTTCAAAATCACACGGATACTATCCCCAGTAACCTACCAACTGGAACTTCCCACGCAGTGGAGCATCCACCCTGTGTTTCACATTGATCTTCTCACGCCTTATTGTGAGACGCTCATGCATGGAGAAAATTTCCAGCGCCCGCCACCAGATTTAGTAGAAGGAGAAGAAGAATATGAGGTCGAAAAGGTCCTAGACCACCGTGTTACGTTTCGTCCGTTGAACTGTCTGGCCCGGATTGTGAACTCTGACGTGTTCGTGATGACCCGACGTGTTAGTAGTAATGTGTCATGGACTTCGGATCTTACTGCCTCGTGTCTTGGCTGACTGATGATCCCTATGGTTGTACCTGATGTGTCTTATGCATTCCTCCTTGATTCCTATTGTTGTACGATATGAGTATTACATTGTGGATGACTGAGTCCTAGGATCCCTGTCCTAGGATTTACGCTACTTACGCTACTGGCTACATACGAGTTCGAGCGGAGCTAGAACTGGCTCCCTTACGTGTATTTAAGCTTGTAGTACTGCGGACCAGGATCCCCATCTTGGTCTTCTTCGAATACCACTTCTAGTCTCATCTCCTGTGCTAAGGGTTCGCGGAACTCTTAAGTGAACTAGCTCCGGCATATCTCCTCTGACCAAGAAGGGATCCCCGTGACCTCTATCCCCAGTTCCTTTGTGAATGGTGGACGCGCCGACTGTGACTTACCCCCCTGAAACCACGTGTCACCTCGTATTCGAATACCTCAACTCCCGCGTTGCAAGGCCATACAAGTGCTACTACATCGTCGACAACCCTCATTGAAGATACATTTGTAGAGTCGCTGAACCCCCTCCAAACGTGCCCCTCGACCTCCCCCTCTATACCTATCGCGACCACCTCGGGGCCTACCAGAGGCATCCAGCAGTCTTCCCCAACAGTCCAGACAACCATCAATTTTGTCCCGAAGGGAACCCACGTTATACAGATGCCTAAGTCAGGCCAACGTCCGTGGTAGACGTTACAACCAGCATTTCAGCAGAAGACAGCGTTTGCAGTACCTGATCAAATGGAAGGGGTACCCTGACTCAGAAAACCAGTGGATCAATAAGGATGACGTCTTCGTGGACAAGGCCATAGCTGAGTACAAATCGTTGAATCCCTGACACACGCACCACTTAAAAGCAGCAAGAACATTACAGTGAACCCTATCATCCTCTCTTCATTTCCATCCTGGCCTCCTCTCCTCCATTATCACCACAATGTCCATTCCCTCTGCCGCTGAGGCCATTGCTCAAGTTGCCTAAAACATGGGCCCCATCACCTACAAAGAGCTCACGACTGCCCTCCAGTCCACCATCCCAGCCAGCTACGCCAACGGAACCAGCAATCCCGACACCTGGTGGATCCTCTCCCAGGACGGACAATGCATCAATGAAGTCCCATTCACGACGGCCAAAGTCGATCAGCTTTGTGCAGCTCTCCCAGAGTCTGCGCCTCCCTCACCTCAACCTCTCCCAGTACAAGTCGAGTATAGAACTGAGGAAGAAGCCCAAGACGCAAGCCACAGTCGAGTGGGAGGAGTATCGGACGGAGCAGCGGTGGAGGCAAGTAGTGGAGGAATGGCAGTGGGAGCAACTGAGGAAGGCAGCCAAACGGTGGAGAGAAGCCCTTCGGAGGCGACGAGAGTGGATGTGGGAGAGGAGAGAATGACGGGAGGCGAGGAATCAATCCTTGGACAAGTCCGAGTGTAACGTCTACCACGGACGTTTGCCTGACTTAGGCGCTGTTGTGACGTGGGTTCCCGCGGGGGTAGAATCTGTGTACGTCCGCTAGTGGGAAGACTGCAGGATGAGGTTGATACGTGCCGGTGGAATCCCTGTACGTATAAAGGGTCTCTTCTATGGGTACTCCTGCTGGTGGGCTTGGGACGGTGTGGACGTATTCCCACTGGAGGTTATCGACAATGTAGTAGCAGTGAGTTGGTCGGGCGGTTCGGGCGTTGAGATATTCGAAGACAAGGTGGCACGTGGTACCGGGCGGATAAGGTACTACTGGCGAATCTACCATTCACGGTGGAAGATGGAGATAGTGTCACGGGGATCCCTCTTGGTCCTAAGGGATATGCCGGAGCTAGTTCACTTAAGAGCAACTACAAGCCCTTAGCACAGAAGACGAGTTAGACAGTGGTATTGGAAGAAGACCAAGATGGGGATCCTGGTCCGTACTACTGTGAACTTAAATACAAGTAAGGGAACCAGTTCTAGCTCCGCTCGAACTCGTAAGTAGCCAATAGCGTAAGTAGCGTATCCTAATAATAGAATGCGCAGTCGGTATCGTAACACGGAACACGTACAACAATAGAAGTCTCAGTCAGCAAGCCTAATCGCAATCACGTACAACAATGAGGGGTCATCAGTCAACACAACACGAGGCAGTAAGATCCGAAGTCCATGACGTATTACTACTAACGTGCCGAGTCATCACGAACACGTCAGAGTCCACAACCGGTCCGGGCAGTCCGAGACGAAACGTAACACCGAGGGAGCTTAGCAGACCACTATCCAGCTGAGCACCCTCTCATATCTACAGCCACTGACACTGATGACCCCGCCGAGACTCCTTACGCCTGCGACACCTGTGGGTGTCCTCTGTACCAAGGAGGCGTGCGAGCCGACGCACCCCCTCCCTTCCCACTGTTCTGACTCCGACACTCCACTCTGGGGCCACCACCTCACGGGTACCACTACAACCACGGGGAAGACTTCATTCATTACCCCATCAATGACAGACAAGGGCATACATGCCAGGCCATGTACATCCAAGTCATCATGGGCTCGGACCCCATCATGCTCGGATTGGTGGAGGACAGCGAGAAAGTCTACTCGCAGCCTCTCTACGCTGAGCCCCATGTCAAGGCCACCAGCAAGGCCCAGTACCCCCAGGAAGACATGCACCTCTTCACCGGAGGCTATCATGACTGCCCCTGCCTCGATCGCACCGTCGTGGAGCTCCACGATGTAAGTCTCAAAGCGGAGATCCACTGCTATTGAGCGTACGTGTACGAGGCTGAGCAGATGGAGCAATGGCTTCATCAGCTCGCCACCGCGCTTGGTGGAATCAAGGGGGAGCTCGGCCGCAGTAAGTTCTGACTCAAGATGGCTGATGCATTAGAGAGGATCAAGGAGGTACAGGAGGGATGGATGGCTGGATCGCGCCTTCGCCGGCGTCGGGGTCGCCGCAGCTGAAAAGGGGGTGATGTAATGAATGGATGATTTACGAGCTACGAGGTGAACACTTACTATACAGTTATGACTACAATAGTAAGTAGCAATTAGTCATGGACTCCATTAGTACCGGTTGTGTCGGCATGTGATTGCTGGCATGACTCATTCCTAGGATAGCTGTAGTAGGGTTCGATGTCACGGATGGACTTCAGGGACTCGTGATACGGTGAAACGCAGTGGACTCTTACTATACAGTTGTGACTACGTTAGTAAGTAGAAATTAGTCACAGACTTAGTCACCACACGTCGTACTAGCATGTGATAGCTAGTATGACTCATTCCTAGTACAGCGGTAGTAGGGTTCAAGCTACTTACGCTAGAGGACATTACTTCCAAGAGGAGCTTTAAAGCTGCCTCTACAATATGTATAAATAGTGGAACGCAAAGACCAAGATACACCATCTTGGTCTTCTTCAAATACCACTAATCTCCTATTTGCCTCCCTTTGAAGGGCCTTCACGCCTTCCATTCTTGAACTTCGAATCCCTGACCTTTGTGTCTAGGACGCTGGCACTCTCAAGTCATCAACTTGGAGTTGCCTTGGTGTTGCTTGGGCGAATACTGTGGATCGCCTTAGTTGTTTTCTACGGGATTACAGAAACATTGAGGGAGTCTCTGAGACCTGCTAAGTCGTGAACACCGTTGTACGAGTTCAAGTCAAACTAACGCTGTGGTAGCATTACATTAAGACCAAGATCCCCCAATCGTGGAGTTCACTACAAGAGACCAGTGGAGAAATTTCCGACCCTACAACCTCGAAGCAAGAGGAGAAAGATCAGTACCACGAAGATTCCTAGGCGCAGCCAGGTGGAGGGAATACCGAGGAGATACCGGATATTTTGTCGACTTCCCTGGAGAGGCAATCAGATACCGACCAGTTGAGTTCAACTACTCCAATTTCTGTTGGACGGAAATTATGTGGAACCCCATAGACAATCGGTGGGACATCGTCAGACCAGCCGGAAGGCACTACTGCTGCAACATCGATTCGAGAGAACTCCACGGAGATGACTGGGGATCACTAGATGGGGACAGCAGCAGCGAAGAAGAAGAAGAGGAACAACCAAGGGAACAAGCACCATCAGAATCAAGTCATGAAGAACCAGCTGAAGAACACACTGCTACAGAAAGCGAGGTCCGACCAGGAACAGGAGACGACTCGAGCCTACTGGCCCATATAGCTGAGTCTTTACACATCACTGTACCTGAGGAAATTCACATACGAAGCCCAATGGCTACAGCAACGGAAACAATGGCAACAGAAGAAGTAAGGCGCATCAGAGAAGAGGCAGAATCCATCTTAAACCCCATCAACCCCAACACAGGGCACCGGATGACAGCAGACGACGCGGCTATCTTCCAAGCTATAGGACCAGACCAACCAGACCCCCCAGAAGGACCGCCACCACCACCAGGTGGACTCCCAGGAGGATACCCAGGACAAGGACCAATGGGAGGAGGATTCCCAGGCGGAGGAAGACCACCAGGAGGAGGCGGACCCCCAGGAGGAGGTGGACCACCAGGAGCAGGAGCAGGGCACGGTTCGGACAGACTTTCAGGTGAACCTCCGACCGTATTTGATGGAGACCGCACTAAATATGAGGCCTTCCTCACACAATGGCACGTGTACTGGGGGATGAACTTGGACGCCCCCATTATGCAAAACAAATACCAACAATCCCTCCTCTTCTTGGGATACGTAAAGGGGGTCAATGTCAGCGAGTGGACGCTAACCATACTCGAATGGCTAAACCGAGAAGTACGACGAGGAGTAAACCAATACTCCCAAACCCTGTAGAACCACGTCGCAGCAGAATTCGCCAAAAGATTCTCGAACATACTCGAGAAAGAACAAGCTCAAGCAGAGCTGCAAAAAGGAGTCAAGATGACGGGAGAGGACATCGACGTGTACGTGGTCCAATTTGAGCAACTAGCGAGAAAAGCTCATTACAACTTAAATGACCACCAAACCATCGACCAATTCACCGCTGGACTGCTGAGAGCCCTATTTATGAAGGTCTACAAGTTAGACGAACCACACACGTTCGAAGACTGGAAGAGGTGCGCGCTCAGGAGGCAAAAGCAGTATATACACATGAAAGCACGCCTCGACAACTTCAAAGCAAAGACTCCGCCATCATCCACCCAACCTTGATGGAGACCGCAACCCCAGAACTGGGGGCCACCAAGTGGACCACCACCACCCCAATACGACCCAAACGCAATGGACACCTCAGCAGACAGAACTCGAGCCCGAGTAGCTGAAGTAGGAGACCCAAACTGACCATTCATCCCTAGACCCCAGCGAGGAGGATATGGACGAGGAGGAGGACCACCGCCCCGAGACATGAGGACAGTCATCTGTTATAACTGCAACAGACAGGGATACTTCTCATGAAACTGTTCACAGCCGCACTCTCGACCCACGACCAGCTGAATGACGGAAACTGACTACTACACCCAAGAGGAACTGTCTGCCCAAGCAAGGGCAGCAGCCATGCTCCCCTCGCAGCAAAGAGCAAAAGATTGGCTAGCCGGAGTAGCAGGAGAAACGGATGACGTAAAGGACCTCATCCTCCAAGAAATGTGGGGAAAGGAGGGTTTTCAGAACGCCTGAACCCATCGGCCTGGGTGAGGGCGGTTAATTGTAACTCTGTAATCATGACTCGCTACCATTCACTTCAAATTCCAGTATCGATTCACACAAGTTACGCAATGGCTGACATCAAGGCTCTCATAGACTTGGGAGCCACCAACAACTTTATACGACCTTCCTTTGCCAAAAGAATGGGCCTTGGTCTACAACAGCTAGAGCACCCCCAGAAAATATGGAACATAGACAATACCGAGAATAAAGCGGGCAGTATCACTCAATACATAGACCTCAAAGTCCAGACTAACCAGAAGCGCCAGAAACTACGCTTCCTGGTCACGGACATCAGAAGTGAAGACCTAGTGCTAGGATACCCCTGGCTAGCCACCTACGAACCCACGATCAACTGGAGATATGCCACCATTCACAAAAAAATGCTCCCAGTTGTAATCCGATCTATAAACCCCACCACAGAATATCACGTCATCGGCGCCCTCAAAACAGAAGACAAACAGGAAATAGTGGAAGAACTCACCAACGAATGCCAGATACATACTACCGCAACCGAGTTAGCGATCAAAGCTAAACAATTCCACGATAAAGTGGAACTCCCAGCTACGTACCAAAAATTCGCAAAAATCTTCAACGAAGAAGTGTCCTATCGATTCCCGCCTTCCCTACCATGGGATCATGCTATCGAATTCAAAGAAGGAACTCCATCGGCCATCGACTGCAAGGTCTATCCCATGATGCAAGAAGAAGATGGCAAACTGAAGGAGTTCCTCGACGAACAGCTGAAGAAAGGATACATTCGCCCGTCAAAGTCCCCCTACGCCTCATCATTCTTCTTCATTAAAAAGAAAGATGGAAAACTTCGACCAGTACAAGACTATAGGAAGATCAATGCCATCACTATCCGCAACCAATACCCCCTGCCCCTAATATCGGATCTAATCACGGACTTAAGCCAGGCACACACCTACACAAAACTTGACGTCCACTGGGGGTACAACAACATCCACATTAAAGAAGGCAACGAACACAAAGCTGCCTTCAAAACACAGTACAGTCTCTTTGAACCCACAGTCATGTACTTCGGACTCACCAATTCACCGGCTACGTTCCAAACAATGATGAACACCATATACTGAGACACCATCGCCAAACACAAGCAAAAGGGAACCATCATCTGAGTGTATATGGACAATATCGGCATTGCGACTAGGGATCCGGCAGGACAGAAGGAACACAAAGACACAGTCAGCGATGTACTTCGGGTCGCCATGGAACACGATCTGTACTTCAAGCTCGAAAAATGCCTCTTCAACAAGCCGTGAATGGATTACCTGGGGGTAATCCTTGAAAAGGGGGTAACACGTATGGACCCGGTAAAAATTTCTGGCATCAGAGATTGGCCAACACCCACGAAGGTCCGTGATGTATGCTTGTTCCTGGGCTTCTGCAATTTTTACCGACTCTTCATTCGCGGCTTCGCCCAACACACTAAACCCCTCAACAAACTCACGAGGAAGGACACGGAATGGAGGTGGACAGACGAAGAAAACAAAGCCTTCCAGAAACTCAAAACCCTAGTTACTGAAGAACTGGTACTTGCCCACCCAAAACTCGACGATCCATTCGAGCTTGAGGTAGATGCGTCGGGATTCGCAACAGGCACAGTCCTGCTTCAGAAGAAAGAAGACGATAGACGACACCCAATAGGTTACTACTTGGCCACGCTCAACGAAGCAGAGTGCAACTACAACATATACGACTTGGAACTTCTCGCAATCGTCAAGGCACTCAGACACTGGAGACCGCTACTAGCAGGATCACCACATAAAATCAAAATCTACTCCGATCACATGAACCTCCAGTACTGGAAATTGCCACAAAAGATAAGTCAGAGAATCGCTAGGGAAGTACTCGAGCTCATGGAATACAACTTCGAGATTCACCACATCCCAGGAAAGAAGAATGGTCGTGCCGACGCACTATCCAGACGACCAGACTACGACCAAGGGGAACGGGATAATGAAAATGTAGTGGTATTACCAGAAGACATATTCATAAGGACAACCATAGTACAAGCGACCGACACAAGACCCAATGTTACGTTTCGTTCTCAGACTGCCCGGCCCGGTGGTGGACTCTGACGTATTCGCGATGACTCAGTATGTCAGGAGTAATGTGTCATGGACTTCGGATCTTGTCGCCTCGTGTTCGGATGACTGATGCCTGTTATTGTTGTACATGATGTGTCTTATGCGTTTCTTCCCAAGTTCCATTGTTGTATGATACTAGTATTACGTTGTGGATGACTGATTCCTAGGATCCCTGTCCTAGGGTTTACGCTACTTACACTATTGGCTACATATGAGTTCGAGCGGAGCTAG
>QFDY01002607.1:0-16824 GCA_003315925.1 Lactarius sp. MG121
TGGAATGCGAAGACCAAGATAAGCCATCTTGGTCTTCTTCAAATACCACTCATCTTCTACTTGTCTTTCTCTCAAAGGCCTCTGTGCCTTCCATCCTTGAAAAGAACCTTGAAACCCTGACCTTCATGTCTAGGACGCTGGCACTCTTGAGTCATCAACTTGGAGTTGCCTTGGTACTGTTCGGGCGAATACTGTGGATCGCCTTAGTCGTTTTCTATGGAGTTACCGAAACTCTGAAGGAGTCCCTAAGGCCTGCTAAGTCGTGAACGCTGCTGTATGAGTTCAAGTTGAACTGACGCCGTGGTAGCGTTACATTAAGACCAAGATCCCCCAATCGTGGCGTTCACTACAAGAGACCAGTGGAGGAATTTCCAACCCTACAACCTCGAAGCCAGAGGAGAAAGATCAGTACCGTGAAGATTCCTAGGTGCAGCCAGGTGGAGGGAATACAGAGGAGACACCGGATACTTCGTCGACTTCCCAGGAGAAGCCATCAGATATCGACCAGTTGAGTTCAACTACTCCAACTTCTGTTGGATGGAAATTATGTGGAACCCCATAGATAATCGGTGGGACGTCGTCAGACCAGCCAGAAGGCACTACCGCTGCGACATCGATTCGAGAGAACTTCACGGAGACGACTGGGGATCACTAGATGGAAGCAGCAGCAGCGAAGAAGAGGAAGAGGAACAACCAAGGGAACAAGCATCATCAGAGTCGAGCCACAAAGAACCAGCCGAAGAACACACCGCTACAGAAAGTGAGGTCCGACTGGGAACAGGAGACGACTCGAGCCTACTGGCCCATATTGTAACGCTACCACGGCGTTAGTCCGACTTGGACTCGTATAACGACGTTCACAACTTAGCAGGTTTGAAAGATCCTTTGAGAGTTTCGGTGAGTCCGTAGAATACAACTAAGGCGATCCACAGTATTCGCCCAAACAGCACTAAGGCAACTCCGAGTTGATATCCCGAAAGTGCCAGTGTCCTAGATGCGAAGGTCAGGAATACAAAGTAGTTTGAAGGAAGAAGGCGCGAAGGCCTTTTGAGAGGCAAGTTAGAAGAAGAGTGGTATTTCAGAAGAAGACCAAGATAGCGCATCTTGGTCTTCATGATCCACTATTTATACATATTACAGAGGCAGCTTTAAAGCTCCTCTCTAACGGAATATCCACTAGCGTAAGTAGCTTGAACCCTACTACCACTATCCTAGGAATGAGTCATACTAACTATCACATGCTAGTACTCCTCATGCTGACTGATCGTAGAGTCCATGACTAATATCTGCTTCCTACCATAGTCATAACCGTGTAGTAAGCATTCGTCTGCGTCTTTCTTTCGTACCGTGACACATATAGCTGAGTCCTTACACATCACAGTACCTGAGGAAATTCACATACGAAGTCCAATGGCTACAGCAACCGAAACAATGGCAACAGAAGAAGTAAGACGCATTAGAGAAGAGGCAGAAGCCATCTTAAACCCTATTAACCCCAACACGGGGCACCGGATGACAGCAGACGATGCAGCAATCTTCCGAGCTATAGGACCAGACCAACCAGACCCCCCAGAGGGACCACCACCACCACCAGGTGGACTCCCAGGAGGATTCCCAGGACAAGGACCAACGGGAGGAGGATTCCCAGGCGGAGGAAGACCACCAGGAGGAGGCGGACCACCAGGAGGAGGAGGACCACCACCAGGAGCAGGAGCAGGGCACAGTTCGGACAGACTATCAGGTGAACCCCCGACCGTATTTGATGGAGACCGTACTAAATACGAGGCCTTCCTTACACAATGGCATGTGTACTGGGGGATGAACCTGGACGCCCCCATTATGCAAAATGAGTACCGACGATCCCTCCTCTTCTTGGGATACGTGAAGGGGGTCAACGTTAGCGAATGGACGCTAACCATACTCGAATGGCTAAACCGAGAAGTACGACGAGGAGTAAACCAATACTCCCAAACCCTGTGGAACCACGTCGCGGCAGAATTCGCCAAAAGGTTCTCAAACATACTCGAGGAAGAACAAGCTCAAGCAGAGCTGCAAAAAGGAGTCAAGATGATGGGAGAGGACATCGACGTGTACATGGTCCAATTTGAGCAACTAGCGAGAAAAGCTCATTACAACTTAAACGATCGCCAAACCATCGACCAATTCACCGCGGGGCTACCGAGAGCCCTATTCATGAAGGTCTACGAGTTGGACGAACCACACACGTTCAAAGACTGGAAGAGGTGCGCGCTCAGGAGGCAAAAGCAGTATATACACATGAAGGCGCGCCTCGACAATTTCAAAACAAAGACTCCGCCATCATCCGCCCAACCTCGATGGAGACCGCAACCCCAGAACTGGGGGCCACCAAGGGGACCACCGCCACCCTGGTACGACCCAAATGCAATGGACACCTCAGCAGACAGAACTCGAGCCCGAGTGGCTGAAGTAGGAGACCCAAACCGACCATTCATCCCCAGACCCCAGCAAGGAGGGTATGGACGGGGAGGAGGGCCACCGCCCCGAGACATGAGGACAGTCATCTGCTATAACTGCAACAGGCAGGGACACTTCTCACGAAACTGCTCACAGCCGCGCTCTCGACCAACAACCAGTCAAATGACGGAAACCGATTACTACACCCAAGAAGAACCACCTACCCAAGCAAGGGCAACAGCCACGCTCCCCCCGCAGCAAAGAGCAAAAGATTGGCTAGCTGGAGTAGCAGGAGAGACAGATGATGTAAAAGACCTCATTCTCCAAGAAATGTGGGGAAAGGAGGGTTTTCAGAATGCCTGAACCCATTGGCCTGGGTGAGGGCGGTTAATTGTAACTCTGTAATCATGACTCGCTACCGTTCACTTCGAATTCCAGTATTGATTCGTACAAGTTACGCAATGGCCGACATCAAGGCGCTCGTAGACTCGGGAGCCACCGACAATTTCATACGACCTTCCTTTGCCAAGAGAATGGGTCTTGGCCTCCAACAACTAGAACGCCCCCGGAAAATATGGAACATAGACAATACGGAGAATAAAGCGGGCAGTATCACCCAATACATAGACCTCAAAGTCCAGACTAACCAGAAATGCCAGAAGCTACGTTTCCTGGTCACAGACATTGGAAGTGAAGACCTAGTACTAGGGTATCCCTGGCTAGCCACCTATGAACCCACGATCAACTGGAGATACGCCACTATTCATGAAAAAATGCTCCCAGTTGTAATCCGATCTATAAATCCCACCATGGAATATCACATCATCGGTGCCCTCAGAACAGAAGACAAACAGGAAATAGTGGAAGAACTCACCAACAAATGCCAGATACGTACTACCGCAACCGAATTAGCAATTGAAGCTAAACAATTTCATGATAAAGTGGAACTCCCCGCTATGTACCAAAAATTCGCAAAAATCTTCAACGAAGAAGCGTCCTATCGATTCCCGCCTTCCCGACCATGGGATCACACTATCGAATTCAAAGAAGGAACTCCATCAGCCATCAACTGCAAGGTTTATCCTATGACGCAAGAAGAAGATGGCAAGCTGAAGGAGTTCCTCGACGAACAGCTGAAGAAAGGATACATTCGCCCGTCAAAGTCCCCCTACACTTCATCATTCTTCTTCATTAAAAAGAAAGATGGAAAACTCCGACCGGTACAAGACTACAGGAAGATCAATGCCGTCACCATCCACAATCAATACCCCCTGCCCCTCATATCAGATCTAATCACGGACTTAAGCCAGGCACACACCTACACAAAACTCGACGTCCGCTGGGGGTACAACAACATCTGCATTAAAGAAGGCGACGAACACAAAGCCGCCTTCAAGACATGGTACGGTCTCTTTGAACCCATGGTCATGTACTTTGGACTCACCAATTCACCGGCTACGTTCCAAACGATGATGAACACCATATACCAAGACACCATTGCCAAACACGAGCAAAAGGGGACCATCATTCGAGTGTATATGGACGACATCAGCATCGCGACTAAGGATCCGGCGGGACAAAAGGAACACGAAGAAGCAGTCAGCAACGTACTTCAGGTCGCCATGGAACATGATCTGTACTTCAAACTCGAGAAATGCCTCTTCAACAAGCTGCGAATGGATTACCTGGGGGTAATCCTTGAAAAGGGGGTAACACGTATGGACCCGGTAAAAATTTCCGGCATCAAAGACTGGCCAACACCCACAAAGGTCCGTGACGTACGCTCATTCCTGGGCTTTTGCAATTTTTACTGACTCTTCATTCACGGCTTCGCCACACACACTAAACCCCTCAACAAACTCACGAGGAAGGACACGGAATGGAGGTGGACAGACGAAGAAAACAAAGCCTTCCAGAAGCTCAAAGCCCTAGTCACTGAAGAACTGGTACTTGCCCACCCAAAACTTGATGATCCATTCGAGCTTGAAGTAGACGCATCGGGATTTGCAACAGGTGCAGTCCTACTTCAGAAGAAAGAAGATGGCAAACGACACCCAATCGGTTACTACTCGGCCACACTCAATGAAGCAGAGTGCAACTATGACATATATGACTTAGAACTCCTCACAATCGTCAAAGCACTTAGACACTGGAGACCACTATTGGCGGGATCACCACACAAAATCAAAATCTACTCCGATCACATGAACCTCCAGTACTGGAAATTGCCACAAAAGATAAGTCGGAGAATCGCCAGGGAAGTACTTGAGCTCATGGAATACAACTTCGAGATTCACCACATCCCAGGGAAGAAGAATGGTCATGCTGACGCACTATCCAGACGACCAGACTACGACCAAGGAGAACGGGATAATGAAAATGTAGTGGTACTACCAGAAGACATATTTGTAAGGACGACCACAGTACAAGCGACACAAGACCCAAAGCAAACAGAAATCATCCTACGATACTGGGTAGATCCTCAACAACTGAAGTTCATCAACAGAGCGTGGTACCGACAGGGAAAGTACGTGATCACTGGATCGCTCGAAGAAAAACGGAAACTCATTGCAGCACATCACGACCCACCGGTACATGGACATTCCGGAATCACACGGACCACGAGACTGGTAGAACGGAGGTATTGGTGGCCAGAACTGAAGTTAGATGTCCGGAATTTTGTGCAAGGATGTGCCGAGTGCCAACAACACAAAGTCAATACATGCCCTATGAGAGCTCCATTGATGCCCATCACCCCAAAAGAGGACGCACTCCTGTTTGAAACCATCGCCCTCAACGTTATCACCAAACTCCCTGTGTCGCAGGGGCACGATACCATCCTGACAGTAACTGACCACGACTGCAGCAAGGCTTCGGTATTTATCCCCTGTAATGAAGAAATCACGGTGGAGGAAACCACCGGACTCTATGCAACCCATGTCTTCAAACGATTTGGACTGCCGTCAAAGATCATCAGCGACCGAGATCCCTGCTTCGCGTCAAAGTTCACCCAGGAACTGTGCCACATCCTGGGAACTCAACAGAACATCTCCACAGCGTACCACCCTAGAACTGACGGACAATCAGAACGCACCAATCAGTGGCTGGAACAGTATCTCCGCTTCTGGGCTAACGAGTGCCAAGATAACTGGGCGGCGTTTCTGCCCATAGCAGAATTCGCTCACAACAACTGGCCTCACGAAGCCACAAGGAAGTCCCCGTTTTCACTCCTCATGGGATACGACCCGCACGCTGATTGGCTCGATAAGCCATCTCCAATCCCACAGATCACCACGAGGCTTGAACAATTCCAAGAAGTGCAGAGGGAAGCTCAGGATCTTATCAAAAAGGCGCAATCCATGTGGGTCAAGCATCGGGATACTCCGAAGCTCCAAGTAGGAGACTACGTCTGGCTAGAGGGGCATCATCTATGGACCAATCAACCAACCCCAAAACTCGCCGCGAGGCGACATGGACCTTTCAAAGTCACACGAGTTTTGTCACCGGTCAACTACCAGCTGGAACTTCCCACACAGTGGACCATACATCCCGTGTTTCACATCGATCTTCTCACACCCTATCGAGAAACACTCATGCATGGAGAAAATTTTCAGCGCCCTCCACTGGAGTTAGCAGAAGGGGAAGAAGAGTACGAAGTTGAAAGGGTTCTAGATCATCGGCATTTTGGCAGGAAGAAGTGCCTTCAGTACCTGATCAAGTGGAAAGGATACCCAGACTCAGAGAATCAGTGGGTCGACAAGGATGACGTATTCGCCGACGAGGCCATAGCTGAGTACCAATCATTAAACCCCCGACTTGCTAGCAGCTTAAGAACAGGAAGGACCGACCGACAGTCCTCATCCCCCTCTTACTCTCGCCACACTGGACTCCTCATCTCTTCCATACTCTCAACCATGTCCTTTTCCTCTTCCGCCGAGGCCATCGCTCGTGTTGCCAGAAACGCGGGCCCCCTCACCTACCAAGAGGTTGTCGACGCCCTCCAGTCCACCATCCCAGCAACCTACAACGACAACACCAGCAACCCCGCCACCTGGTGGATCCTCTCCCAGGATGGCCAGCGAATCAACGAGGTCCCGTTCACGACGGCCGAAGTCGATAGGCTTCGTGCAGCTCTCCCAGAGCTTGAGCGTTCCCCATCTCGACCTGTGCCAGTACAAGTCAAATATCGAACCAAGGGTGAGGCCCAAGACGAAGGCGACCCTCGCCTGGGAAGCAAGTCAGCAAGAGCAGAAGTGGCGAGCGATCGTGGAGGATTGGCGGCGGAAGCAGTTGAGGCAGGCAGCAGACAGGAGGCGGGAAGCCCTTCGGAGGCGACGCGAGTGGACAAGGGAGAGGAAGGAACGGCAAGAGGCAAGGAGACAATCCTCGAACAAGTCTGAGGAAGCTTAGCGGACAGCTACCCAGCTGAGCACCCTCTCATCCCCACGGCCACCGATACTGACAACCTGAATGAAACGCCTTACGCCTGCGACACCCGGGGACACCCCCTCTACTGCAGCGGTGTGAGAGCCGACGCTCCGCCCCCCTTCCCATTATTCCGACTATGACACTCCACCATGGGGCCACCCCCTCATGGATATCGCTACAACCGCAGGGAGGACTTCGTCCACTACCCCATCACCGACGGACAAGGACGCTCGCGCCAAGCCGCATATGTCCAAGTCATCATGGGCTTGGACCCCATCGTGCTGGGGCTCATTGAGGACAGTGAGAAGGTCTACTCGCAGCCTCTTTATGCCGAGCCCCACATCAAGGCTACCGGGAAGGAGCAGTACCCACAAGAGGACATGCACCTCTTCGCTGGCGGTTACCACGACCGCCCTTGCCTCGATCGTGTGATCGGCGAGCTCCACGATGTCAGCCTCTGAACGGAGGTTCACTGCTACCAAGCTTATGCGTACGAGGCTGAGAGGATGGAGCAACGGCTCCACCAACTCGCCGCCGCACTCAGAGGGGTCAAGGCGGAGCTGGGGCGCAGTAAGTTCCGACTGGAGATGGCTAACGCGTTAGAGAGGATCGAGGAAGTACAGGAAGGATGGATGTCGGGGCCGTGTCTTCGTCGGTGTCGTGGGTGCCATGGCTGAAAAGGGGGTGATGTCGCGGATGGACTTCATGGACTTGTGATACGGTAAATGCAGTGGACTCTTACTATACGGTTGTGGCTACGTTAGTAAGTAGGAATTAGTCACGGACTTGATTACCACACGTCATACTAGCATGTGATAGCTGGTATGACTCATTCCTAGTACAGCGGTAGTAGGGTTCGAGCTACTTACGCTAGAGGACATTACTTCCAAGAGGAGCTTTAAAGCTGCCTCTGTAACATGTATAAATAGTGGAACGCGAAGACCAAGATAAGCCATCTTGGTCTTCTTCAAATACCACTCATCTTCTACTTGTCTTTCTCTCAAAGGCCTCTGCGCCTTCCATCCTTGAAAAGAACCTCAAAACCCTGACCTTCGTGTCTAGGACGCTGGCACTCTCGAGTCATCAACTTGGAGTTGCCTTGGTACTGTTCGGGCGAATACTGTGGATCGCCTTAGTCATTTTCTATGGAGTTACTGAAACTCTGAAGGAGTCCCTAAGGCCTGCTAAGTCGTGAACGCCGCTGTACGAGTTCAAGTCGAACTGACGCCGTGGTAGCGTTACATGAAACATACAATGGATGGGCGCATCAAGCCACAGGCACAATCAGACAATCCATCAGAAACTAGGAACCATACAATTCATGAGGCAGATCCAATCACGATCCAGGCACAAGCTCATCTGGATCCTTCTGGTGCGAGTCTAGACCAGGTCACGTGCCAGGGTCATGTGACAGGCACTTGACATCTTCTTCGGCTATTCCCAGGGCGCTTGCCAGCCCAGGTCATGCTCATAATGCAGGATTCCTGCAGGGTCGATACCCTCAGTTCTGGCAGCTGTAACCCATTTGCTGCGGTACAACTCGGTGGTGCTGCACGAGTCTGCACTTGTTGCATGGGGTTCAGGATGGAACGTAACAATGACTCGACATGTCAGTAGTAATGTGTCATGGACTTCGGATCTTACCGCCTCGTGTTTCGGCTGACTGATGTTTCCCATTGTTGTACGTGATGCATCTTATGCACTTGACCCCGAGTTCTATTGTTGTACGATACTGGTATTATGTAGTGGATGACTGATTCCTGGGATCCCTATCCCAGGATATACGCTACTTACGCTATTGGCTACATACAAGTTCAAGCAGAGCTAGAACTGGCTCCCTTACATGTATTTAAGCTCGTAGTACTATGGACCAGGATCCCCATCTTGGTCTTCTTCGAATACCACATCTTAACTCGTCTCTTGTACTAGGAGTCAGCAGGACTTCTAAGTGAACTAGCTCTGGCATATCCCTTCGAGACCAAGGGGGATCCCCGTGACCTTACTCCCCAGTTCCCAAGTGAATGGTGGATACTCCGACTGTAACTTACCCACCAGAAACCACGTGCCACCTTGTCTTTGAATATCTCAACTCCCGAGTTGCATGCCTGTACAAGTGCTACTACATCGTCGACAACCCGCATTGGAGATACATTTGTAAAGTCCCTGAACCTCCACCAGGTGTACCCCTTGACCTCCCCCTCTACACTTATCGTGACCACCTCGGAGCGTACCAACGCCACCCTGTGGTCTTTCCCAATAGTCACGACAACCACCGATATTATCAAGAAGGGAACCCACGCTACACCGATGCCTAAGTCAGGCATATGTCCGTGGTAGACATTACATTAAGACCAAGATCCTTCAACATGGCTTCCACAACAGTAACAACCCAAGCTCTCTGGATCCCATTCCGACTGTATCATATCGACAGAAGAGGGGCACGCAACGTCCCTAAGCAGTATCTTAAAGGAGCATTTTGGCAGACTGAACAGGGAGATCCAGGCTACGTCATCTCCTACACTTACAAAGACAGTACTACAGGACTCATCCCAGTAGAGTTCAACTTTGAACACCTCTGCTGGACTGAACTCAAGTGGGATGCACTCCACTACAAATAACAAGTTGTCTGACCCGCAGGCTTAAGCCTCCACCTCAACATACTCCAAAGCGAAGTAACCACAAGAGATCAGTGGGGACCCCTTGATGGAGAACAAGAAGAACCCATTTGATCCCCCACTCCCAAGACACCTGCACCATCCCCGTCACTTGCCAGTAACCCCGAGGAAATCCGAATCCTCGAAGCACAAGCCGAAGAAGAAGAAGCCCAGTTAGGAATACTAGCTGAGTCAATCCCCACAGACATGACGACTACTATCACTGAGCAACCCACTACATTTCAGGAACCCATGCATATCAGTCGTGGAGAAGGCCCGCCAGGAGGCGAAGGCGGAGGAGGAGATGGTGGAGGCGGAGGAGATCCGGGAGGACCCCTCTTCACCGGACCAAATGTCTCGAGCGGAACCAAACCCGAGAAGTTCATGGGGAAGGAACCCCTCATATTCACGGGAGATTGCACCAGAGTCCAACAGTTCCTCACTCAATGGGAGCTCTTCATAGAAACCAACTACGACAACCCTGCGTTCACCCTCCCTTATCGCAAAGCATTGATCTTTCTGACCTATATTCAAGGAGACCACGTCAATGAATGGGTCCTATCCACCACCAAATGGGTCAAAGCGTACAAAGCCAAGAATGGCCCGTACAACAAGTGGATCTGGGAAGCTATCGAACTTGGCTTCCGCAACACCTTTGCCAATACTCTCGAGAGAGAACGCGTGCAACAAGACCTCCAGAGAGGATTCCGAATGGAGGGACAAGACATCGACTCATACATCGCCAAATTCGAAAAAGCGGTACGCGAAGCAGGATATCATTTTGATGACTCCCTTGTCCTCGACAAATTCACCAGCGGGATCCCCGTTGAACTGTACAAAAACGCGTACAACTTCCACAGCCCCAACACTTATGCCCAATGGAAGGTAGCGGTATCGGAGCAGCAGCGCAAATGGATGCACCTACAGACGCGTTTGGGGGGACGTAAACTGTCACGGACGCGTTCATTTTCGCCTTTTGTGGATCACGTGACCTGCCATCACGTTCTCTAGTTAGTCACGTGAAATATCGTGCACTTTTGATCACGTGACCATGGGAAAGTACTCCCATATACGGAACATCCCTTTATGGTCACATTCTCTTTACGGACGAACTCTCTGATTGGTAGATAAGGATAGAACCTTCTAGTATGCTCTAGATTACGCTTAGTAGGCATGTATTACGCGCTGTATTAGGTCTTACTCAGCGACACGTCATACGTAGTCAGCCTTGATGACAGTGCATCAGTCAGCACTAAAGATAAGGCTATTAATAGACACGACGCGTCAGCTCTTTAGTCATAGCTACTTACTTCACACTTAGTAACAGTGTTCAAGCTCCGACTTAATCTCAGCCGCAGTAGATACTTAAGCTTGCCTGTAGCGTCCTGAGTGGAACCAACTTGTCCTCTTGGTTCTCCACTCAGGTGCGCATTCCCTTGTACTTCCTTACTCTTTCCAATCTAACTTGTCCTCTTGGTTCTCCACTCAGCTTACCACCGTGTGACACCGTGTGCTCGCCCCTTGTATAAAGGTGCTCTTAGTGCATACACGCTCCACGTTGACCGTAAGTTCGGCGCGTGATTTATCTCCGCGTCAAGTTGAGTCTTCGCCCTTGGCAGTTCAACTCCATTCACTTGGCTTGGCGTAGCGAGAAGTCATACCGCTACATAAACCCCCGGGACCTGGTAAGCCAGGCAACACCTCTCTAAGGACATTTAACACTCCAAGTCGCCCACAGCAACCACGACAAGGATGGCAAGCATTCTGAAGTCACCCAGACGCAATGGATACCATGCCGGGAAGAATCCGCGCTCGTCTTGCAGGATTGGAGGAGATAGATTACGCCAAACCACCGTACACCCCCCAAGGAAGTCGCCAACAAGGCAGAGGGGTCGTAGACATGAAGAATATCAATTGCTTCAATTGCGGCAAACCGGGCCACTTCTCCCACAACTGTCTCCAACCACGCCACCAGCGCAACAACCAGAACTGGCAACCTTGCCAGGGACGTGGCGCGTTCATCGAAGAGGTTCAAAGTGTTCAAGAGGAACACCTTATCCAATTCAAAGACGATGGCGGCAGTAGCCGTGGCGCCCGCGCCACCACTGAGACGCCGCAAGAACGGGTGACCAGCTGGATAAACAGGGTACAAAACCTTGACAAAGAAGCCAGGGATTTGGTAGTTCGGGACTTAATGGGGTGAGAGGATTTTCAAAGTGCCTGAACCTGACGGCCTGGGTGAGGGCATTACGGTGTAACTCTGTGTTCATAACGCGCTATCAATCTATGCATGTTCCAGTTTCATTGCGCGCAAGTTACGCCATGGCTGACAAACGAGCATTAGTGGACTCCGGAGCCACTAACAATTTTATCCATCCGGATTTCACAAAAAGGATGAGGCTGGGCCTCAAAGAGTTAGACTGTCATCAAAAGATCTGGAACATTGATGGCACGCATAACAAAGGGGGAAAGATAACCCACTGTGTGGATCTTGAAGTCAAAACAAAAGGAATCAAGAAAGATATGAGATTCCTCGTCACCGATGTAGGGGGAGAAGACATCATCCTAGGCTACCCGTGGCTGGCTACGTTCCAGCCAGACATTCAATGGGCCTCTGCCACCTTGAACGAAGCTGAGTATCCCGTCGTACTCCACACCATCGATCCCACCAAGCCACACATAGACCCCGTCATCACTCGTCTCATACTCCAGAAGGTACTGGGAATGCCGGACAAACACCGTATTGAGGACAAATTACGACAAGAATGTGGGCTTGAAGAGGCGAAAGTATGAGCCACCACCTCTACTGAACTAGCAATAGAGGCTTGACAATACATGGAGAAAAGGCGGTCCCCGAGGAATACCAACGACACGTCAAAATCTTCAGCGAAGAGGAGTCAAACCGATTCCCCCTCTCAAAGCCATGGGACCACACCATCGACTTCAAACCGGACACACCCGACACAATTGACTGCAAGGTGTATCCAATGAGTCAGGCAGAGGACAAAGCATTAAAAGAATGGATTGATGAACAATTGGCCAAAGGATACATTAGACCCTCTAAATCCCCGTACGCATCATCCTTCTTTTTCATTAAAAAGAAGGACAGAAAACTACGCCCAGTACAGGACTACCAGAACATTAACAAATGGACCATACACAACCAATACCCACTCCCCCTCATACCTGAACTCATCGCCGACCTCAGCGGAGCTTTCATATTCACCAAGCTCGACATACGCTGGGGATATAACAACGTGCGTATTAAAGAAGGGGATCAGGAGAAGGCGGCGTTTAAGATGTGCTACGGACTCTTTGAACCCACGGTAATGTTCTTCGGATTGACCAACTCACCGGCTACCTTTCAAACCATGATGAACGAAATCTGCAAGGATCTCATCACCCATCACGAGAAAAAAGGAACGATCATTAGGGTATACATGGACGACATTGGCATCGCTACACGGTCTACTGAACAAGCACACATTGACGCGGTACACGACATATTGGACTTACTAGAACAGAACGACCTTTTCCTCAAACCAGAGAAATGCATCTTCCACGCTCCTAGCATCGATTACCTGGGGGTAATCATTGAAAAGGGGGTGACTCGCATGGACCCCGTCAAAATTTCCGGCATCAAAGACTGGCCCATCCCGAAGAATGTCAAACAGGTGTGATCGTTCCTAGGCTTTTGCAACTTCTACCACGCTTTCATTCGAAATTTTGCCACCTACGCAAGACCACTCAACAAACTAACGCGCAAGGACACCGAATGGACATGGACAACAACAGAACAAGAAGCGTTCGAGAAAATCAAGAAACTCGTCACGGAAGAACCAGTACTCGCACATGCCAACCTAGAAGAACAATTCGAATTGGAAGTAGACACATCGGGTTTTGCAGTGGGAGCAGTACTACTCCAACGCAAAAAAGACAGCAAAAGACACCCCATCGCATACTACTCAAACACGCTCAGCGCAGCAGAGAGAAACTACAACATCTACGACCTGGAGCTCCTAGCAATCGTCAAAGTGCTGCGAAACTGGCGCCACTACTTAGCAGGATCACCCCACAAGATCAAAGTCTTCTCAGACCACATGAACCTGCAATACTGGCGCTCCCCACAAAAGATAAGCCACCGAGTAGCACGGGAAGTACTCAAACTCTCTGAGTATGACATTGAGATTCACCATATCAAAGGAACAGCAAACGGAAGAGCTGATGCTCTATCCAGACGCCCAGACTACAACCAAGGAGAAGGGGATAACGAACATGTGACAGTACTACCAGATGAGGTTTTTGTTCGAGCCACATTGCTAGATACCACCAATGACCCACTCCAACTCAACGCCACCATATCCGTACAAGAAATGGAAAAGGTCAACCCGATATACGCACAGGACGCCGACAAGATACGCCCATGGGTAGACCCACACGGCCTCAAACTGATCGAAGGCACATGGTACAAAGACGGAAGACGCGCAGTCACCAGAGGCCTACATGAGAAACGCGAAATCATCAAAACGCATCATGACCCCCCTGTATACGGACACCCCGGGATTAGCCGCACCATCAAACTCATGGAACGGTACTACTGGTGGCCTGGACTACACCAAGAAGTCATGGATTATGTCAAAGGATGCGCCGACTGTCAAAGAATCAAGGTCAACACCAGGGCCGTCAAAGCGCCACTGCGCCCAATATTCCCCAAACTGGAGGCTATGCCGTTTGAAACTATCACCCTTGATTTCATCACTAAACTCCCTGTGGCACAGAACTGTGATACGATCCTCACGATAACCGATCACGACTGTACGAAGATGTCCCTGTTTATCCCCTGCCAAGAAGAGATATCAACAGAAGAAACTGCCGCCCTGTATGTAAAACACGTATTCCCTCGATTCAGATTACCCAGCAAGATGATAAGCGACAGAGATCCATGATTTGCATCAAAGTTCACACGCGAGTTATGCAAGATCCTCGGCATTGAACAAAATATTTCCACGGCCTATCACCCTCACACAGACGGACAGTCCAAACGGACTAACCAATGGTTAGAGCAATACTTATGTTTCTGGGTCAACGAGCGACAAGACGATTGGATCCACTACCTCCGGATGGCTGAGTTCACACATAATAATTGGCCGAGCGAAACCACTAAAGAATCCCCGTTCCAGCTCCTCATGGGATACAACCCTCGCGCCGATTGGACCGACAGGCCATCACCAATTCCGCAAGTGGCACTCAGGGTCAAACAGTTCAAGGAACTCCGCCAACACGCACAATCACTGATGATCAAAGCGCAGCAGGGGTGGATCAAGGCAAAAGATACGCCCAAGTTCCAAATAGGGGATCAAGTATGGCTGGAGGGACGCCACCTATGTATGCACCAGCCCACGGCGAAATTAGCAGCTCAATGCCACGGCCCATTCAAGGTTGCTCAGGTGATGTCCACAGTCAACTATCGATTAGAACTTCCCACGCAGTGGCAGATCCACCCAGTGTTCCATGTGGATCTCCTTACGCCCTACCACGAGACACCCACGCACGGACCCAACTATCCGCGCCCACCACTGGATCTAGTGGGCGGAGAAGAAGAATATGAAGTCGAGAAAATTCTAGACTCTCGGCATTTTGGCAGAAGTCGCAAACTGCAGTATTTGGTCAAATGGAAGGGATATCCAGACTCGGACAACCAGTGGGTCGACAAGGATGACGTGTTCGCAGATGACGCGATTCGGGAGTTCAAAAATTCCAACCCCGCTTGAGAAACACATATAAACGCAGGGAAATCCCAAGAGACGTCCCCATCTCCTTCTGCCACTCATCCTCATACTCATGCGCCCTTCCTCACCAGTCAACTTCCGCTATGTTGTCGATACCAGCCTGGCAGCTCCTTACCGAACACAGTCCACGCCATCGTCACCCCTGTCGTCTACCCTCTCCCTTCACCAACAAGGAAGTCATCCTCCTTCCACCATGTCATCCTGAGTTCCTTTGCTGTCCCCCACTCTTTATTCTGAGAGCAACCAGCCCAGCCAACTCGGGAGCAACTACATCCCCACCAGAGCGCCTACTCCAACGTGCAACGAACAAGGCTACATGTCCAGCCGACCAGTGACACCACCGGGGCCCGACGAAGGCGGGGATCCATACGACCCAGCCAAGCACCTCGAGATGCATCCGTATTTGTGTTACGCCACCCATCTCACCATGACACACTCGGAAACCCCCCTGCTATGCGGACCCACCAGGGAGGCTCTCACACTACCGGCGCCACCTCAATCCGCGCTTCGATGTGATCAAGAGGAGGAACATGTGTCGGAGGCCGAGGGTCGGCCAGAGACTCCCCCGCCCAGGGGGTATCAATTCAACAGGGGAGTACATTATATCCCATTCCAGATTCGAGACGCTCAAGAACGTCTTTGGCCCGCCCGGTATACTCAGCTCATTCTCACCGCCAACCCATTCGTCCTGGCCTTCTGTGCTGGGAACAACCAGCAGTACGGCAAGCCAGTCCACGCAGTCTCCCATTACAATGGACAGTCTGCTTCCCCCACTTACACCGACGACGACCTCACGTTCCTGCTCTCCAACGCAGGATTAGTCAACTCGGTCAATCAAGCACTCCTTCATATGAAGGACCTCACCCTCATCGCCGAGGTACACCGCTACCGGTGCATGACCCTTGGCTGGCGCGCTCAACAGCACCGAGTCGCAGTGGAGCAGATGAAGCTGGAGCGTATAGAGATCGAGAGGAATCGGTGCATAGCCTGACTTCAGCGTGCCCACGCAGTCGACCGCATTGAGAACGAGCGGTCCTCGCTTCACCGAGGCCCACAAGCGGAAGAAGATGCCAAGGAGATAGAGGTGATTCACCACGTGCGGTCTCTCAGCACGAACCCCCTCGCGGTCATGCGCGGTCAAGCTGGGGCTTGAACCTGAAAAGGGGGTGATGTGATGTTTCGTTCTTGGACTGCCCGGCCCGGTTGTGAACTCTGATGTGTTCGCGATGACTTGACGTGTCAGTAGTAATGTGTCATGGACTTCGGATCTTACCACCTCGTGTTTCGGCTGACTGATGTTTCCCATTGTTGTACGTGATGCGTCTTATGCGCTTGACCCCGAGTTCTATTGTTGTATGATACTGGTATTATGTAGTGGATGACTGATTCCTGGGATCCCTATCCCAGGATATATGCTACTTACACTATTGGCTACATACAAGTTCAAGCGGAGCTAGAACTGGCTCCCTTACATGTATTTAAGCTCGTAGTACTATGGACCAGGATCCCCATCTTGG